>JAKWJA010001155.1:0-106013 GCA_027704765.1 Solanum habrochaites
TCCTTAGGGGATGGCCCAGGCAAGGGAGCATATTTGGCCTGTCATTCCTAATCTTTCTTATTGCTCATAGACCCGTGTTGGGTGTAAACTCCAGATCCGCTATTTTCCTCCATTGATTCTCAGACTCCTAAGGACTCACCACTGCCCGCTGTGAGCTACTCGTTTGGATAGTATGGAGTTTTTCAGATATTACATCACATTTGGTGCAACATTCACTTCTATGAGCTATTGATGAGCAAACGATGTTGGGGGTTCAAATTAATGACCTCACTATATACTGGTGACTAGCTGGGATAACCTATGAATTCATAGTTTTAGGTTTGTCATGAGAGGTTTGCAAATCTTGGATTAGTGATCTCAATGGAGTGGACAAACAAACAAGCGTTTCAGATGACTGTGCTTGCTAAGCAGTGGTGGCGGGATTATATTAGTAGTAAGGCCTCGGTGATCCCATCATATCCTACGACCTTCAGTTTCTCATGTATTTCTAATCCAAATTTTGTTCCAGCGCAGTGAGAGGGAGGCGGCAATAGGGCCGCAGTTTTGAGGGTTTGGCAACAAAACGGTATTCCGATTTGGAGAGTATGAGGGAAATTTCATCGCCTTGGATGGCCCATGCTTGATGATACTTCCCACAGAGCCTGAGAGAAGAAAAGTGAGGAAGTTTTGGTTATGTTGTTGATTATTCCACTCTCGTCTATGGTTGTCTCCAGGTTGCTAGTAGCTGCATTCGGGTTTTCCACATTTCATAAAAGTGGTAGATGCTGCTAAGGAGTTTTCGATGATTATGCGTGAGGGGATTTGAGCAGTCGAGAGGGCAAGACGGACTCGTTATTCAGGTTATCTTATGTTTGGTGCTGCCGCCTAATGGAGTCGGGGTACATGGGCAGGCGGTTATCACCCTCAGTCCAGCAGACCATTCATATTCATGCTATACCATCGTCTTAGGTCTCTTTTGACTGCTTGTATACCTCTTCTATCTCTTTTCATATTTCGCATGGTTCATCTTCTAGACCTGTAAGTTCGTGGAGGGCCATTCATTGTATTCAGGTTCCTCTCATCGCCTGCGTCTCGTAGGGCTGTTTTTGAGTGTAGTTGATTAGATGGTACACTTTGTTGATAGACTGCGCCTAGTTACAAAGAGGCGTTGGTGGCTTACCTCAGGGTTCTCAGGCTTCCGACCTCACAGGCTGCACCACACCCACCATCTATGGGTGGTGCACATATGGTAGAGGTGGTTTCTCATTCAGGTAGAGGATGGGTTCTCCTTCTGTCGAGGGTTTTTGGTCTGGAGGTTCACAATCTTATGGAGGTCGTTCTCCACTGGTCTATGCTTTCTCCGATGTTATGGCCAGAGGCGAGGCTGCAGATGCTGTTTCTCACCGGTATTAATTCCGTTTGTCCATCGATCAACTATACGGTATTATTTTCCAGGATCTACTTGATTCTTATTGCTCCACATATTTTGTGGCCTCCTAGTTCTGATATATTGCTTTGAGTCTCTTGATTTGCAATAAGTTTTTCTACTACTGCCTGTCGAGGATTCTGTAGTTGTAATGGGTGTATCGTTTTATTTTTATGTACTGCTTCCTTTTGATTGGGTGTGACACTCATGGCAATTTTAAAAAGGTCTTAGATATATGATTTTGGTTATATTCTTGGTATGGATTGGTTATCTCTATCTTATGCCACGCAATTTTAAATTGGTCATGCCAAGACAATCACTTTTAGGCTATTCCGGAGATTCCTATAGTAGAAAATGGAGAGGTACTCTTATTCATATCCTTCTAAGGTTGTGATATCATCCCTTAAGGCTCGTCAGTTGGTACAACTGAGAGGATGTTTTGGCTTGACTCACTTGGCCCATATTCGAGATACTAGTATGTATAGACTCCTATGCTTTGAGCTCCTATTCCAGTGTGAGTGAAGTTGTCAGGGTTTCCCTACCAATTTTGCCAGGTGTTCACCAGATCGTGATATTGATTTTTGTATTGATGTGGAGCCAGGCAGCACTCGCCTATTTCTCTTCCTCCTTATCGTATGGCACCCACCGGCTGCCTTGCCTCGTTGCCGGCTTCGTTGGACTCGGCTTTTTTTGCGCAGGTTTTATTTAACATCGACCCAGTGATCATCTCCTTGGGCGTTGCTTCCCAATGTTATTTGTGAGAAAAAATTGGATCTATGCGTATGTGTATTGACTATAGACCAGTATGAACAAGGTACCCCATCAAAAATAAGTTCATCTGATCCCTCGTATTGAATGATTTATTTGATCATTCAGGGTTCTTCAGTTTTCTTCCCTTCTTCTCCAAAATTGGACTTGAGATCTGTCATCATCAGCTTAAATGTTAGGTGCGGAGGATATCCCTAAGACGGCTTTTCGAACACGTTATGGTCATTACGAGTTTTTGGTGATGTCTTTTTTCGATTGACTATCTGCCCCAACAAATTTTATGGACTTGATGAATGGAGTAGTGTTCAGAACATATTTTAAATTCCTTTTTTTATTATCTCATAGATGACTAATACTTTGATATATTCACTCACTAAGGAGGAACCGAGCATCATTTAGGATTGTTCTTGGGATTCTAAAGGAGAAAAGCTTTATGTAATGTTTTCAAAGAGTGTGATTTGGCTTATCGGTAGCATTCCTTGGGACATGTGTGTCTAAGGAGGGTATCAATGGTGGATCCTAAGAAGATTAGGGCGAGATCGTTGAGATTGGGTCAAGACCTGCTTCAGTTACTGAGATTCGGAGTTTTTCTTCTTTTCTTGGGCCTTGCAGGTTTTAATCTACGGTTTGAGTTGAGGGTTTCTTCATGTATCCATTTCATCTCCCATTAACTAGATTGACAGCAGAGGGAGGTGGACTTTTCAGTGGTCTTGACGAATGTGAGGTTTATTTCCAAAAGCTCAAGACTTTATTGACTACTGCTCCGATTTTGACCCTAAAATAACCCGTGGAGTGAGAGGTTTTGTCGTATATTGTTGACATTAACTATCCATCTCTCTCTCTGTCTTTCGGATTGGTCTTGTTGTGTGTTGATGCAGAGGAAGGGTGATAGCTTTGCCCTTCGAGCATTAAGGATTCATGCGAACAACTCTCCCTATAATGATTAGGGAGTTGGCGGCTGTGGTGTTTGCATTAAAAGATTTGGAGGCATTATCTTTATGTGTGCATTGTTATGGTGTTCCCACAGATCATCGTAGTCCCTCCAGTATATATTCAATCAGAGAGGATCTAATTTTAGGCATATGAGATGGTTGGAGTTGCAGCAAAGACTACGATATGAACTATCTTTATCACCATCCACCAGCAGGGCAAAGCAAATGTGGTAGCACAGATTCCTTATGTCGGAAAGGCTGTAAGTATGGGTCAAGCCAGCCCGATGGTACAGGTTGGGCGAGGTCCTTAGCATGGATGTCCACAATCCCTCTGGCCAATAGTTGTGAGACTTGATATTTCAGAATCTGTAATGTGTTTGGCTTATATGAGAGGTAGTCATCCTGTTTGTAGCAGATTCGGGCTCCACATTTGATGATGGTGATTTATGTAAGATTAGGACAAAAGGTTTTAATAGGCGAAGACAATCTGACCATTTCCTGATAGTGAGGAGTTTTGAGGATTAAGTTCCGCATATGTTTCCTCGTCACAGGTGATTTGATAGGATTGATCATTGAGAGGCTCTAGTTCGAGTTACTCTATTTCCATCTGGGGTACTAAGCTGTAATCGTGACTTGAAGCAACACTATGTTGTTAGTCGTATGAAGAGGGCGCATGTAGATTTGTGTTCTCGATGTTTGAATTGTCACAAGTGAAGTCGAACACCAAAGCCCTGGAGTTGTGACTCAATAGGTGCTGCCCGATACCCCTGAGTGGAATGGTACAAGCAATGCCTATGGACTTTGTGGTAGGGTTGCCCCGTACCTTGGGTAAGGTTTGATGCATTGGTCATCTTGATCGCTTACTAAGTCTGCAACTTTGTTTGTCCATTTTCAGATTACCTATAACTCAGAGAATTATCAGATCTAATAATCAAGAGATAGTTCGTTTGCATTGGGTTCCTATATCTATATTTTCTGATGTGGATCCCAATTTACCTCTCATTTCTGGCGGTCTATGCATAAGAGTTGGAACTCGGGTGGATCAGTACAAACACATCAAGCCTTCACCCTCCTACTGCTTGGTCAATCTGAGCGTACTATTCAGGTCTCAGCGGATAGTTGCGGGCGTGTTTGATTGCTTGGTGTTCATTTGGACCAGTTCTTGCCCCTAGAGGAGTTTGCTTAGATACCGATAATAGTTTTTCACCACTCGAGGCATTGAGAATGGCACCATTTGAGGCTCTTTATGGCAGGGACTTCGATCTCAATTGGCTGGTTTGAGTGGCAGTTGAGGTTAGACCATGGGGTACAGAGTTTGTTTTAGGAGTTCCTTGGACAAGGTCAAGTTGATCCAAGATAACTTCTCATGCTCAGATTAGGCAAAAGAGTTCATGCATAATCGAAAGATTCGTGATTTAGAGTTATGTTGAGAGATGGGTTATTGAAGGTTTTCACCCATTAAGGTTGTGAGGAGTGTTGAAGATAGGCCAAGTTGATCCCAATGTAGATGGGGCTCCTTTCGAGATTGTTGACGATATTGGTGATGGTGGCGTATCGTTTGTGCTTTGGCCACCCATGGTTTGTCCAGGCGTCATCCTGTATTCAATATTTTCAACCAATGCTTAGATAGTATCGATCAGGTGTGGCGATCCTGTGATTCAATGGAATCAGTGTTAGCCTCTGATCAGAATGTGGACTTTTGAGGAAGAGCCGAGCCCAACATTTTGGATAGGGCACATTCGTAAGCTCATCCACGGAGATTGCTTTCAGTAAAGGTTCAATTGGAAGCATCGTCCATTGGCGGGCTACATGGGACAGATTCTGCATGAGGATTAAATATCATCATTGCGATTTTTTAGCGTCAGGTTAGTCTTTTCTTTTCCCCGTCGAGGACGAAACATTAGTTTAAGTGTTGTGATGTAACGACCCCTGATGGTCGTTTATGAAAATTAGTACTACGTTGGACTCCTTTTGAAAATTTAAGGGTATTTTTTTAAACTTTGATAACTATGAGTAACCCAATTGATGAAACCTTTATTACATAATAATGTAGATAATAGGCTTAGTGGAGTTTTCAAATTCATCACGGTTAATACTTTCTTATTTTAGAAGAAAAGGAAAACGACAAGTTGGGAGAGCAAACTTACCACCGGCGACCATCGGAGGGGAAAAAATAGGCCTTGTTCAGGTAAAGATATGAAATATTCGTTCTTTTCAATTCTATATATATTAATATACTTGTCGGAGTGCTGGTGGGATTCTGTTATTAGTTTTAATGCTATATTGATATGATGATAAGAAATAATGGTAAGTTGTGATGATTACTAACTTAATATTACATGTTAGCAATTGGGTTAGTATCAAATATATATATATATATATATATATATATAATATATATATATATATATATAAAATCGATTCGCAGTCTAATAGTTGACAAAATGGCGCGTAATGTTTTCCTGTGCTTTTGTCCACAAGACTTTTATTATGATATTGTATGTTTTCGATCAGAATGGTAGGAATAAGATTGAGCAATCATTGTCACTGTTGCACACAATGATTGGAATTTGATAAATATTCTAGAAAATTTGGCACTTGTTTTACAAATGGTTTTCTGCAAAAAATAAATAAATAAGGTGTTATAATATAATAGAGTTTTTTTCAATTGGAATTTATAATGGTGGCACGTGTTTATTTTCATTTCTGTTTTTCTGGTTTCATTCTGTCGTTCTGTGCCTAAAAGTGGATGCCATCATCTGGGCAATCCTATTCCAATGAATGGCCTGGGGAAATGCTTGAAGGGGCATGCAACTGAAGAACGAAAAACAAACGTGACAAAAAGGGGGGAGGGCGTATCACTTCTGCAAATGAGTGTAAAGTTGGTTCGTGTCTTTTATTCGTATGGATAAAAGCTATAGTATTTAATAATATTTGGATTGGTAATTATAATTATTAGGCATCTGAGGTAGTTCACACTTTTAGACTTGTTGAAGGACGTTTTTTTTCTAATTAATTAAAAAAATGAAAATAACAAAGGGGTAAGGGGGAAAAGATGGTGGTCTTCCCTCGTAATCAAATGGTGTTACGGGCATTGGTACGAGTACCGGTGTTTATAAAAAGAAAAATTACTATTATAGATGTGGATTGGAAATTGAGAATGCCAAAGCATATGGGCATTAGCTAATATAGATATTGTCTTGAATCCCTGGTGTGATTGTGGTTTAATTTATTTCCCCGTAAGTTGTGATAACTTGAGGTGGTTAGTAGTAGTGTGCATAGTGAGTGATTGAGATGCCTCATCATCCCCTCTATTTGGGAACTATATTGATGCACCTGCTTAGACATGAGACTGAGTATAAGTTGGGGCCACATTGGAGATCGCGCCGTGTGGATGTGAGATGGTTAACATTGTAATTGGGAGGCACTTTGAGACTTCCGTGCGAAATTGTTTGATTAGTTATGATAGTGCGTTGGATCCCGTCAGCACCCGACACGTGGAGATCGTCCTGTCGGTATAATTGACCTCGCGAGTCCCCATGGGATTGAACTCTCGATGTAATTTTTCGAGGAGTATCAGTTATATACGGTTTAGTGTGTACTGGGTATTCTATACAATTCATTATTATGGGTGTTATAAAGTTGCATTGCATTTCAGCACAGAGTCATTTATGGTTGATGATTATTTGTTTGTTTGATGTTTGCCCCTCCTAGCTCAAGCCTTGCTTACCTTTAATTAATGACACCTCAATAGGGGTGGTAATATTATCTCTCTCCCGTTCTATTTCTCATCCTCTCTCTCCTTATCGCTCCGTTTACTCCTTTCTTTTTTATTTTCTAAACGCCCGTCACACTTCTTATCATTGTCGGCAGGCGAGCAACAGGGTACAACGTGTGTCCGTACTCGACTTACGACGCTTGTTGCACTCCTTTGTGGTGCATATTCGATTCCGAGTATGAGCACATGCCTCGTGGAGGCAAATTGAGTCCGGCTTGAAAGATTCTTGGAGTTGGGGTGAGCTGCTTGGCTGTTCCGTGGCCCACACCCCTCCCTCTAATCTTTACGTATTCTGTTATCAGTTAATTCAGACAGGACTTCCCTTAAGTTAATATTTGTCATTATTTTAGTTTCAGACGTTGCAATGTTTCTAGAGCTCTTGTACTTAAGACAAAAAACCAATTCTTTGGTGATATGTTTTTACTTCCTCCCGCATTTCGTTACTTATAAGGAAACTCAATGTTTGGAGATTCTTGCTAAGTGTTAGTCCCTTTTCAATACTCATTTGTTGGTTTAGTTGGTTTTTAATATGTTGGGTTGGCTTACCTTTGGTTGGGAAAATAGTTGCCATCACGACTTGCAAATTTCGGGTCCGGTGCACACATAAGCGAACGAAGCAAAATCTAAACCCCCACCATTTCAACCAGTAATAAACAATAATATATGGCGGAAGACACTCAATCTTTAGTAATATAACCAATAAAAATAGTTTCTAAAGTTTATCACTACATCCCCAAATTCTTGAAGTCATCACATCCAGAACATCTATCATCCTCTATCCAAAATACTCAAATTACTAAGTCTAAGAGTATTTAAGAACTAAAAAAGAAAATAGTGAAAAAAAAAGCGATGGTCCATGTCCCGAAACTTCAAGACTCAAGACGGTGAAGGAGGAGTCCTCCACAGTCCGGCTAGAACAGTAGCTCACTCACCCCTGAATTCTGAGTATACTGAAGATGCTAATTTGCGAACGATCAAGTTTTTTGGCGCGTGTTGCTGCACTCCACAAATCACAAGAAGGAAATACAAGGTAGGTTGGTCTGTCAAGGAACACTACTGATTAGGTATCATCGGCCAACTCAAATAGAAAGTCATAATATATCAAGTAATATTATAAAATCAACTAAATACTCCACAACATGTGACACACAAGTACACAAAACCATGGGCAACAACATCACTCGATCACGCGCGCTCATGAGCTCAGCCTCCACACCATAAACTCATTTTGGACATAGGTTCTCAACATTGGATATATTAAACATGATTCCAGATTTACTTCTCTTTATTCTATCGTGTCGGAATGTGACATTCCGATCCCCTAATTTGTACGTGTCGGAACGTGACCCCTATCCCCTATACTACATTGTCGGAACGTGACAACCCTCCGCTTCCCTAATACTAACGTGTCAAGAACTTGACACCCGATCCCCTAATACTATGTGTCGGAACTTGACACCAACACACAATCCCGCTAATACTACGTGTCGGAACGTACACAACCCCCGATCCCCTAATACTACGTGGCCGACTGTGACACGCCCGATCCACTAATCTCATTAAATTTGTATTTCATCAAGTCTAGTCCTTCGTTATGCCAAGTGCCATCTAACAGAGAGACTGCAAGTTAAAGGTCCACATTAATGAACATTCTAAGCCTTCAATTCACAAACAACCATACAAACCCACAATCAAGCATATAGAAGACTTTCCAAATACCACCAATACATATCAATCGCTATTAAGAGTTTAACTCTACTACTACGAAATCATAACCATAACCTACCTCACCGAAGAATTGCGATCAACAGATTACCCCCTTTCTTCCAATGCCTTTGTTTCCTCTTTTTCCGCTTCTCTCTTTTTCGCTTCCTTCTCCCTTTTCTCTTTTCTCGCTCGTATCTCCCTCCCTTTCCTGTTCTTTTATTTTTCCTCCCCAATTATTTTTCTTTTAATACCCTAATTATCATAAGATCAATTATAAAATATATAAAAGTAACACCATCTATTTATTTCAAGGTCCCTCTTTTAAAACCCCACAGTAAATCACTTATCCAAATCACCCCACTAATTTCATGAAGTATTGTCATAAAAGGTCGCAAAACAACCCCTTAAAACTTATAGCAGAATTTTGACCCAGTCCGAGGTTACGCAACCTGTGCCGGCCCCGCGTGTCCTATTACGGTCCGTCCTGCAGGTCCGTCACAAGATTCAGAGAATTAAATCAGTCAAGGGTTTGTGACGGTCCGTCGTATGTACGACGGTCCCAAGCTGCATCTTTCCGTCGCGTAGTTTCCGAGAGCCCCGCTCCTAGTACCTACCCAGATTTCAGAGTTTGAAAGTGTTTGTGGAACGGGGGCGCCCGACGGACCGTTGTGCCTATATCAACGGTTCGTCCTACTTTCGTCGAGGGCAAATGAGGAGAGCAAAGGAAAATACACTGTTGGACGACGGGGGTCCATGACGTGTCCGTCATGACCATGAGTCCGTCGCGTGATGCCGTCCCGACCCCGTCAGTTTTTTACGCACAAATGATTCTAACTGTCCCGAAACGACTCAACAGGTGTTACAATTGGTGCACAGTCTCCAACAGTTGGTAGAAGTTACAGACTCTCCAGAAACCAAAAAGGTGATCAGCAATTGGATTGTTTTACGTACGATGGCCGTTCTATATAAACAAACGCACTCCCTATTCACAATCATTTTTTGGCAATTTGAAAAGTGCATCGCAAAAACTTCTTGCAAATACTTAAAAAATTGAAGAAACAAATAATCAAAGACAACTCAGTGAAGGTGTTATAGTTTATGTATCTTGAAGTGATTCTTCCGATAAGAAATTGTAATTCTGGTTCCTAATCTATAAAGAATTTAGTTTGTTTCCGGTCAGAGAGATTCTAGATTAGTTAAGTTCGACTAATTTAGTTTGGTCAACCTGTATGTGCTTAAAAAAGTCTAAAAAAAATCGTCATAGAGTGATGATTTAGTGGACACTTGTGTAATTTCTTAGTAAAATTCAAGTTGTCTAGTTGGAATGAAATGCTTAGTGGCAGAGATTCTATTTTCTTAAGTTCTCAAGCAATAGGTATTGCTTGATGGTGAGATTTAAAATAACTTTTTCGCACTCTTTTGTAAACCAGGTTTACTTTTACTTGTGAATGATTGAAACGGTTTGAAATCCTGCACAATCGGTCGTGATTTTTCTTCCTTGAGTTAGAGGTTTTTTTCCAATAATTGACTGTGTTTGACACTCTGCATTTATTTAACATCGTTACTTTAAATAATTCAAGAAACCGCTCCAACCCCATTGACTAATATAACACACAAATTCGAAACAATATTTTTTAATCAAAAACATGTCCTAATGTCAACTATTTGAAAATGTAAAGATTGGAATCTTAGTGTTCTAGTCATATAAATAGATACTATAATATATAAAAAAAATAAAAAAAATATAAAAGAGAAAAAAAAGTGGTAGGGACAATGTTTAAACTTTTGAAATGGGGTTCCTAGATAGGTGCCATGCATATCGCCAGCCCCCTCAGGCAATTTTTAGAAAAACGTATCTTTGAAAAATTATTATAACTATTATAACTAAAAACATAACGTTATCTTTGATTTTAAAAGTCCAAATAAAGCTACGACGTATTTATCATACCAGTACTTGTACTATGAGAAGATTTATTGAGGTTTAGATTATTTTATTTTTTTGTGACCTGTTTTTAAGCTATTTGTTAGTTTGTTTTTGGGTAACTCAAAAAAGTGAAAAGAAAAAAGTCAAAAGTTTGGTGCCGGGCCCAAATTATACATAACTTTTTAGATTTTTTTTTTTAAACTTTTAAATCACTTTTAAAAAAAAAACTCATCCAAACACTGCCGTAATTCTGACATGCTGTAATTATCCTAATTTTAAATATTATTCTTTCATAGAAGAATGATGTATGACATAAATAATTAGATAAAAGACATAATTGACCCGCATAAAATTATTTCATCAAGTTTAAAAAAAAGACAATCTAAACTATGCCCATTGATGAGGAAGAACCCTGGACTATTCATTTCTCTTCTCAGACTCGCCTAGCGGTCTTTTTCATCCGTAAAGCGGTATTTCTCTCTTTTAAATCATCTCTTCAAGGACATAGGTGTCCTATTTTACGCCTAAACAAACCCGAACTGATATTATTACACATCATTTTTTTTGTCCACCCTGGCATGGAGAGTGTATACACTCTCTTAAAGAGCGTGAACAACAAAAAAATGAATATATTTTACTTTTACCAAAATTTTTACTATAGAAATATATATTTTTATTTTTCTTATTTATTTTTAAACTTTTCTCATTACTATTATTTTTCTTCCGTCTTCTTTAAAATTATTGTCATCTTCATTAACTATCACTTTGCAATGTCACTTTTTACAACTTTTACCACCACACTTCGATCTCTTTTTTTTTATTCTAACTATTAATAAACTCTCTTCAAATTTTTAATAATTATTCTAGATTTTAATACTTTCGATAAAAAGGTGATAACCTCATTAGATCTTCAAATGATTATTATACATTATTAGTTTTTTATGATCCAAATTCAATTAAAAACTTTTTCATTTTTGGAGAATTCTTATATTCTTATTTCTTTCGAACTTATCATTTCTAAGTTTTTAACTTCTAATTAAATGATATAAATAAAATATGATACCTTACCACGGAAGATATTCCCCCATTTTATCTTTCTTCTAGAAAATAATTAGTGTTGTTTATCAATAACTCATAAGTCTAAAAAACATATAATTTTGAAGTAGAAATTAGGCAAATAAGAAGAATAACAGAGAAATAAAAATGGAGGGGCTCAACTTTATATTGGTTGTGGGGTTGGTGAGGATAAGAGGTGATGTAAGAAATACGAACGAAAATGGAAGCAACCTTTAAAGTTGGTGTTGCAGATAACTTGAAAACAAATGAAATGACTCAAATTCAAAATCCCCCTCCCCCCCCCCCTCAACCGCTAGTCAAACCGTCCCGACCAGCCTCCCGCCCCCCTTCCCCGACCACACCTCCTCTTTACATTGCATTACCACGTGTCAGCACATGATTGGGTGTGTGCTTACACTTGCCTTCTAAAATCTCGAATTGATCCAAAATGATGTAACTAATATCTGTTTGGAATATCTTAGTGGAGTAATAGGACATCGCATAGTTAAAAGTGTCTTTTTTTTACAAATGCTGGTTTAACTCCATTGTGTCACTTTATGACTTTTCTCAATAAATTAATCAAATAGATAATTGCCTAGTTTTTAAAATTGGAGAGGATAAAACATACTTAGATATTAGGGAATTTAATGATTCCACAGAGTATTTCATGGAGACTCCCTTCCTCTTGGAGAAGGTTGATAAACTCTCACCACTTTTTTCCTCCCTGCAATGCTCCCTATGAAAGACCAATCTATAAAGCCTCCTTCTCTTCTTCAGATTCCCAATTCAATGGACCAACACCTTTGAATGGCCTATTAATCCCTCCTTGCACATACCATGCTTTTCCACTCCTTCCATTAATATTTTCCAACTCGGCCTTCTCACCTGTTACAACCCGAAGCCAAAATCATCTTATATAATTCATCGATGAATTCTTTCTTGGGGTTCTTCATCACCTTAGACCCATAGAAAGTTAGAGGATTTCATCCAAGTAATCCCTTAGATGGGAAGCCATAGTAGTTACTTATTGTTGAGTACGGACGGGGTACAAGCTCCCCCCCTCCGGTTGGCTTAGGGCCGTTATCTTGGGCTGACTAGTGGCGGCTTGATCCAATTGAATGATGGGGGCAGCCCATTATTCTCTCATCCGTCAAGGGCAAAGGATTGAACGAGCTTGTCAACATTAGAATCTTCTTCAATGGAGGAACTTGCCATACGGGTAGGATCTACTCATCGGCATTTGCCTCATTCAAAGCTTCGAGCTACATTCCTTTGAGTTTTCATGGTTCCTATCAGCAAAACAATAGGATTAGATGCAACAAGCATAACACCTAAGTTGGCGACTCTACTTGCACGATTAGGATTTCCAAGAAAGATGAGTGATTCCTAAGCATCATATAGGTTTTCCTATTCATAAGTGTGGCGCACTTCACATTTTATACCAATCTACATAGCGTGGTACACAGAGAGAGACAATAACTCCACAATATTCAACCTCATGCTCTATCGAAAGTTGTCACCTTTGGTGTTTGAGAACACCACCCTCGTCCTTACCCGCATCGTCATCCTTTTTAAGGACGAAGATATCGTTTTATGTCCAGTCATTAATTAACATTCATAAGTTTATAAAATGCGAGATTTTGAAACATTTCATTACTCTACTTGGAGATTTATATAGACCTCTACATAAACAAATTATAGTCTTATCGAGTATACATAGACCCTTCATATAGGAAGGTTACATAGACTTCTACTCTTATTGCACATTCATATAGATAAAATATAAAAATGGTCTGAAAGATTATCTCATCTAATACCATCTAAACGATTATGAAAATATGGGAATAGCCCTTCATCAAATGTAAAGAAGCCACATATAAGCTTATGCAAGTCATACACAATGGAAATGGAATAAACACAAAAGAGTCTTAAACGCATAAAAAAGAAACTTCATAGGCATGATATTGGTATCGCCCTCGTGAAGTGAGGACCTACCCACTTGGATGATAGAGAATATGCAAGCCTTCTTCAAGTCGTCTCGAATGAGACTTCAACGACCGGAACCTAAATTGTTTGGGAAAAGAGAAGAAAATGGGGTTACTACACCACATGTACTAAGAATGAAACCACATGCGCATATAATAGCAAAACATGCTAAAAAGGAACATTTAGTCAAAACATGTCATTTTACCCCTTTAAAAACCTCATGCCAAAGCAAGTAAATCATACCATCCAACCAAACATGCTTACTAACTCAAACAAGTAATACATATCCCAACATACTTGAACCCATGATTTACTACAACCCTATCATCAAGGAATAACATCACAAGTATGAATAATAGTTAATCATATCATAATAAGTAAGACACTACTCATGAGTCCTCATCAACTCAACAAGTGCAATGACCAAGAAAAGCCCCATAACCTTGGTCAACCAAGTAGGCTTAACAAGAAAACATAACCAATGTCCAACTTTAACAATATAATCCAATTATAGATATCAAGAGGATAATCATCATCATATATAGTCATTTACATTGTAGCATCAACATATTATCATCATATACATCATTATCATATGCATACATAATATCAACTTCCTAAAGCTTCCATCAAGGTTAACTAGTGCAAGGCATAGGTAGAGTCCCATACCCCTACCTAGGCTAAGTTAAACCTCTCAAGTCACCTTAGCTAATTTATACTTCATTACTTTATTATAATATAGGGAACACTTGCCTTAACAGACATAGACCACAAGATCTAAGTTTTGAATCCGGTGTTATGAATTAGGATAATAATGGACTTCTAGGTGGATCCACTAGCTAGTCTTCCTATAGGGGCAACATATTTCAAGAACTAAGAAATAGTATATTCCCTCTTGATACCACTTGATAGTTGGGGCCTCCTCTCATGGGAATCCTTGGATGAGTATTCCTCTTTGGAAAGTCTACATCTCATACAGAAATATAGGGCAAATCTTACTCTTTGGGAAGTCATCACCTTCCATTGTCAAGTTCACTCGGTACTAAGCTAAGTCCCTTTATTGAAATGTATTTTAAGTCTTTAATTATCAATCATATCTTAGTTTAGGTCATAGAGTCTACCCCTTGGGTAATCATCATCATCAATAGTTCAATAAGAATTGCATGAGTATAGTCCATTCATCACAATTCATAGAAGTGAGGTTAACAAATGAGCATTTCGTAGCATATCAAGGAACATTGATAGTTATAACCATCCTTATGTCACATACACCTTAATCAACCTCACAACATAGTCAATCCATTTCAATTAAATATAATACCACCCTATCATCCTAATATAGGGCATACTCCAATATAACATCATTACTTAACCACAATTAATCACAATTGGAAGTAAAGATAGAGATTCGAAGGCTTACTAAGTCTCATTCATGGTTCATCATTTAGGCCTTACCATAAAACCTCTATTCAAGACAATTTATATGTTAAACATCATAATTCAATAATCAACATCATAACAACACTAGAAGAGTCACAACACCATAATTCAACATCAATTCAATGCTTAAAACAAAGTTACTTAGGCCCATTTCCATAACCTAGATCACTTCTCAAGATAAGCATGAAACACAACAATTCATTCTAATTTGTTAATGATTGTTGTAAAAACATCATCTATAGTGAATTAACCCATAATCAAGACAATTGAATCACTCATAATCCAATTTACATCAAGATCAACCTTAGGGATAGGGTTAAAGATAACATTCTTCAATATGAATCAAAACACTACAATTAACCATAATCAAATTCAATTACATGTTAATATATCTATTACATCCTAAATAAGCCATAAACAACTCAATTCACAACATCAATTTCGTAATTGGATGAAACCCACGTGAAAACTCAACTTTTGAAATCCATTTTGAAGGAACCCGTTGAGGATAGAGTCTCTAAGGTGAATTAGATCCCATACCTTAACACATTTGATGATCCCTTTACATCCCCAAAAACCTCCCCCCCCCCTAGCTTGTCTTCAATGTTGGTTTCCTATAGAGAGAGAAAGAAGAGAGAAGGAAGAGAATTTATTTTGTGAGTTGTGTTTAAATTAATGAGGGTTGAGGGTATTTATATAGGGTGTTAATAAATTTAATTAGACTCCCTTAAACCCCTAATTAATCTCCTAACCTCCTAACTAATTAAATGAAACTAACTTAAGTTGTGCCAGAAACTCGACCCTCACAGATGAGACCCCTAATAACGGGCCGTCTGTGAGTCGACGGACTGCCCCCTCCATCCTGCACTTCGTAGGTAAGTTTAGAGACTGTTCAGGCAAGGGTATTCCTCGAATTTTATAAGTGTGGGACGACGGTTGCATCGATGCCTCGCCGATTCACACATGGGTCATCCCTTGTCCCATCGATGGACACTGTCGCAGTGTTGCCTCAAACTGCATGGGTCCTTCTCAAGGGACCTTTATTGATCCTTGGGGATTCTTACCTGAATGTTTCAAACATAAAAAAAACTTAAACACCTATTATACACCCTTTCACAACTTTTCATAAATTTCCAACTCATAAAAGCTAGTCAAATAGGCTAAGGCACGCTAGTACCTCTTCGAATCAACTTCCAGACGTGATGGATGTTCGTGGCTGTTTTGGTTCTTGAAATTCCTAAATGAACTATATTCATTAGAATGGACTTAAAAATATTACTTAGGCCTCATGACGCCTATGTTAGGATTTACGATACGTCTTGTATTTTCTAAGTGTTAAAGGTTCTTGCATTAAATATTTTGAATCATTGAATATTGATTGAATTGTTTTTTATTATATTATTTTCACTCAAAAACTCTGTGAACCCATGTAATTCAAGTAACCCTTGATTTTACTATGTTGTGGGTGAATTGATTGTCTTAATGTTATTGAATTCTTATGTAGTTTGACTAAGGCTATTTAATTATAATAGAATCATCCTAGAATTGTTAGTTGTCTTACCTAAATTCATTAATCTATTTTGAAATATCTTTGATTCATTGTCGATTGTAAGTATTTGATTGAATTAGTGATCATGGCCATGGGTAAGGGCCTTTGGGTATTGTGTTGGATGATTTAGATTTGGATTGAAGTGGGGAGAATGGATTGGTGGTACGCTGCCCTAATTATCTTTATTTTATGTAAATTAGGTCTTGAATTATTTTGTTATTGGTATGGTCCACTTATGGTGACGGTGCTATGTGATTTACTTGTGAATTATGTGGCCTCTTTGGCATTACTTTATGAATTAGGATAATAATGGACTTCTTGGCATTACTTTATATATTATGATGATTTGTGTAGTGATTTATGTGAATTATGATAATATTTATCTACTTGTGAGCAATGTAGAACTATGTGTTTCTTCTATTAACACTAGGTAATCATGTTAGACTATGACAATGTCCTTATATATGTAGTCTTAGGATTGATGTATGATTCTTCCTGCTTGATTATGTGAATCTTATGATGGTTATATTGATGATAATATAGTAGTGAATAGGATGACATATAGATGATGTAGGTTATTTCTATGTGCTTCTAGAATGATATGATACATGTAAAGTATGTGTGTGCCTTTCTTTGGTAGACTTGTGTCCTTTACTTGATACATGTAGAATGTGAATATGAGTTCTTGACTTAGTATGCTAAATCTTCTTAGTCTTGTATGTGTGATTGACATGTGACCTTGAACATTTTTAAGAAGGTCCTTATGTGGAACCTTCAACCTAGTTGGAAGGTCATGGTATCTTTGAAGTTGAAAGTCGTAATGGTATCCTTCTTTTGTGGATGGTGGACTTAGGGTTGATTAGTTGGAACGACATGAAATCATCCTTAGGAAAGTCATTGAGCTATCCTCTTGACTATTGTAGGTAGCCTTAGTGGACCATCTTTGGTAAGGTGTAACGTGATTGGGTTGTAAACTAGATATGTAACCTCTTTATGTACTCCTTTATTGAAATATTCTATGAGAACAAAGGTTAGCACCAAGTGAGTATGGTTTGGGAAGTAGATTTAGTTAAGGATGAGGCTAGAGTACAGAAAAAACCCTTCATATTCCTTAACTATGTACCTACATAGGATATGTCCTAGTTCGACCATTGGCTCGTAGAACAAACCTCCAACGGAGTAGGTTAATGACTCCGGATTCTATGCATATCTAATATAGACTATGTCGGTTATTGCCTATTCTCATCATATAGGTTACCTACTAGTTTTTGAGAAGTTCTATGAAGTTTAGGTGGTGGTATTGTACGCTATCTAGACATTGCATAATTAGGATTTGAAGATGTTAGTGACTAAGTCCCTAGGTCTTATCCAAGACCATTACTTTAATGTCCTTATGTGTTGAATGTCTCTTAATGAACTAGTAATAATAATGACTTAACTTGGAAAGCATGTTAATCACTAAGTACTTACCTAGAGTAGTTTAAGGGTTGCTTAGTTAAGGTATGAAGGGGGTATGGGAGTGGTCACTTCATGTCTTATGTAGGTTAGTCTTAAGAATGACTATAGATAGGGAAAGTAAAATGGAATAAGTAGACATGATCTAAACTTAGGGTAGTTTTAAAGATATAGGTAAGCTTGAGAGGTTTAAGGCGGTCTATTTTTGCATTACTTAAGAATGCTTTGATAACTTTTTGGGAGGAGGAATGTAACATTATATATAGTTTATGGCATGAAGTGAGAAGATCTTAGTCTAGAGAGTTCTAAAGGATCTCTACGTGTGTGTGTGAAGGGATTGTTATGGGAGGTCACTTCATAAACTCACTCAAGGTAAGCCTTTGAATCATCTTGCGTATGAGGATATCATAGTTATGTGTTTTGATTGTATATTAATGTTATTGCGATACGTTGAATTTCGGATGAACTTACAGTAAACTTACGTAACATGCATGTAAATTAAGTTTAGATTGTAATAGTCTTCTATGTTTTTTGGTGTTTAATGTGATTGTTATGCTTTTATGATACGATGTTTTAATTAAAAGAGTTATGTTTTCTCCATAAATTTCCATTTCTATGTTTAGTTATCAAGACATCATTACTTAGTGCATGTGTTTTGTACGAATCCACTACATTTTGTTAGGTCTAAAGGTGTAGGTGGAAGGTGAGAAGTGTTCGAAGCAAAGTTTGGAAACTAGGATTCTTTCCAACCAGGCTGAGTATGTCCCTCATGGACTCGAGATATAGATACTTTAGATTTCTTTTATTTCAAAGTATAATTGTATTAGACTAAAAGTATTTCTATATTCCGTATTGTATGGTTCGATGTCCTAAGTATTGGGAGTCTTATTTGATAGATATGTTGAGACTTTAGTATTTTCAAGATTTTTAATATGAACGCTGTTTTTAAGATATTTGTGTGTTGAAAAGTTTTAATTCAGCACTACAGTTCATTACATGTATACAAATGCATGATTGTCAAAGGGATTGTTTACAAGACCTCGAGAGGTCAAGTACACCGTGTCGTGATCTTGCTTTCGAGAGGTTGCAGTATATTTCTAGGGTGTGATTGGGATATGACAAAAACTCTCCACCCACACTATGGATGGTCATCTTTTTTTTTTTGAATAGAGTGTCCGAAATCTATTGGCCTGGGGGGTGGTAGAGAAAATCATATAGTAAATCCTTCCAAAAAAGTTCCAACCATCTTCTTTGGTTGGAGATTCAATTCCTTTTGGTAAAGTTCATATTGACGGAATTGTGGTCAGTAAACTACATCCACATGGTACCATATAGTAATGCCTCAATTATTTTCAAAGCAACACTACGGCCGCTAATTCAAGGTCTATGATTTGGATAAACTCTTCCATGCACCTGGAGTTTCCTAGTAGCATATACTATCACTTACAATGTTGAATGAGGACACAAAACAAAACTACTCGAGAAGCGTCAAATACACTACGAAGACCTTGGTACCCTCCGAGAAGGGCCAACACTAGAGCGGAAGTAAGTTCATTTTCACTCTTGTAAACTTCTTTTCACAGGCTTCTGATTCCACTTAAAAATAAACTTTAATTTGGTTAAGGTTGTCCAAAGAAGAGACAATGGATGCAAACCAATCAAAAAATCTCTTATAATTACCCGGTGAATCCAAGGAAAATTTCAAAATTGGTTGATTTAAAGGTCTAGGCCTATTTTTAAGCGGCGTCCATTTTCTTCGGATTGACCTCAATACCGTCACTTGAAACAATGTGACAGAAAGCACGATCTCAACCAAAATTCAACCACTCACTTTATATTTAGCAAATAGTTGGTATTGCTTGAGGACTTGCAATATTAACCCTCAAATGGTCCATTTTCTAATCCAGAACCTTAGAATATACCAAGCTTCATCAAATTAAGACAATTACAAAGGAATAAAGTAATTCTAGAAATAATATTCATAAGTCCATAAAAAGCCTCTGAGGATTAGTTAAACCAAAAGACATGGGGGGGGGGGGGGGGGGGGGACTAGGAACTAATTAGACCATTACCTTAGTCAGGAAGCGTTTCGGTATATCATAAACAAACCCTAACGTTGTTGATACCCCGACCTCAAACCGATTTAGAAAAAGTAGATTTCCCCTTGAAGTTGATCAAACAAATCATCAATCGTTGTAGAGGAACCTCTTCTTTATGTAACCTTATTTAGATTTTTTGTAATCAAGTTGCCCATCCTAAGGGACACAACACCAAAGCGCGCCATTGGAAAGAATACTAGCTTGTATGAAACCTGGGTCTAGTAAATCATTGAGTGGACTTCAACTCTTTCATTCGTCTAGATCCATCCGAGAAGGGGAATTGAAATGAACGTCGGATCGACCACCAGAACCCCCCCGGCCACCGTCAACCAATTGCCCCAGTCCTCTATCCCATTCACGATCACCTTTTGGGCCCGCCATCCAGGCACCCAGCACTTTTCGTCACTTTATCGGGACCTCCCACACCCCCGCCCTCAAAGATCAGTATGTGTGCTGAGCGTTATCCTTGCCACCTTTTCCCTCGACCCTTTTTTTTGGGGTAGACGACACATCAGATTACGGACCACTTCATCTGTACCCGTTTCTCGCTTCCATGCTGCGCCCTTCATTCGACACATCTCGGTCGATTCAATCGACAAAAAAGGTCACCCACTGGGTGTCATCAGTTTGACGCCGCGTTCTGGTGTTAATATCCCCGGCCTTCATTTGGACCCCCCACCACTACACCAAGACCACACCAACCCCGAGAATCAACCAACCACCTCCGTTACTCCACACCCCCCACCTTAATTGAAAGAAAAAAAAAAGCATTAACACCAATCCCATTCAAACATTACGTCAAATCAACAATCACGTTCTACAAAATCCACCAAGGGTAACCAATTTTTAAGGTCAATATTTAATGTTTACAATTCATTTAGAACGTTTTCTCGTCAACCCGTCCCGGCCCGTCCTGCCGTTAGGCGCCTCATGCCCCAGTGTGGCCCTGTCTTCGGCTCTTTGCCCCCGGTCCCGCTTCGGAGTCCCCCCCACCCCTTTCCCACCCCCCATTTGCGTGGGCAAGCACACGTTTCCCTCCTCCCCCCCCCCCTACCGAATCCCTGTTATTATCGTTGATCGTTTCGGATTGCCCCACCCATCTGGTCAGCCTCCTCCGGCCCCCAACCAGACAACAGCGTCCTTCGAACCCCGATTGGACCTCCCCCTGCATTGTCGCTGCATTAAAAGTTATCTTTGACAGTAGTCACTCGACGGTTGCAGGCTCACCGGAGGGAATGGCCCCTATCAATGATGTTGGCGTTTTGATGCGACCCGTCGCTGCGTCACCTTAGAACCATTTATGACGGGGTATTTGGAATTCCTTTGACCAAATGCACCGGCCACCGGGGCAGCATGGGAGGGGGCATTGGCCGCGAGTGCTTTCTACGGAGCCCATAGGTCGGGGTTATCGAGGTCAGATATGTGTTTTATCTATTTTATATTATTATTTCGTTTAAATTAGTTAGGGTGCGTGGAGTTTAGTTAATTAAGGTTTAGTGGAGCTGTTTAATAAAGTTAATACGGACCTCCATACCACACACTAACACACCTTAAGGCCCTAATTAACCACTAACACCAACTCCCACAAATTCCCAAACCTCAAAAGTGCTCTTCGTTCTCTCTACTTACTCTCCGAAAGAAACTCCATAGAATACCAAAGTAGTAAAAGAGGGTTATAGGGTGGACAATTAACGGCTACTATTATCCATCAATCGTTAACATTATAAAGTATGGGATCCTTTCACCTTTGAGAATTCTTTTCTCAAAGGGTTCCTCACACACTAGCTTTCCGAAAGATGAATGGTTTATGGGTGTCTTTCTATTACGAAATGATCTTCTAAATTGTATTTTTTATGGTTTATTTATTATTCTAATTATCTATATTATGATTTATATGATTCAATTATTGCCAGTGCTTGATGCGGTGACCTAGTTTGTGGAAGATGACCTTTTCCCCTTTACCCCTAGTTATATGAACTAGTGATGAATTGATTGTAGTGATTCAATTAATTCATTATTGGGTTAATAAATATTTGTGTGCTATGTTACACTCATGTGAATTGGCATTGTTATGATGATGGGAAACCTTGACACATTGGACTTGGCAGGATTATTGGGTAAGTTTTGTGATCTTTAACACCTTTATTCAATTTTATTACCTTGTGTTTGGTTGCTACGTTCTCCATCCTGACAGCAGCTCTATCACCCCCTTCTGAACGAGATTGATTCGGTTTGAGAATACCCGCAGACACCCTAGCACCGAATTGCACTCTGTCTTGATTATCTTATTGTGAGATTATGCTTATATGTCATTAATATAAGGTTGGTGATAAAGTACCTATGTGCCTTACTTGATATAATGATGTTACAGTGCTACATTCCCGATATGCGGTTGCCAGGTTTGTACTGCAAGGTGTTGATCCAGTCCTGCGATTCCTATTGAGATATATTATGACTAATATAGACGGTAAGCCTATGCCCCCCCCACTACACATACTAGTATGAGCAGAGTTAATGCAAAGACATTGCTCAAACAGGGCCACACCCCTAGCTTAGCACCTTCAGTGAAGAACTAGAAGTGAGGAGCTTGATCCCTGTGCTGACCCACATTGGAAGGTAGGTTCACTAATGTATCATGAATTGGTTACTATAGGGGCATTGTAGAATAAGAGGTTCCCAATTACCTCTCTCTTAGTCTTGAACATTTATGTTGCCCCCATAGGAACTAGTAGTGGGATCCACAGAGATGCTATGTTCATGTTTTGGTCACCTTGACAAGTAGCCACTTTCTTTCGGTGTAGGGGTCCATCGACACCGAATTCAAATTGGCTATGTGGTTATTGGGTTGAAGGAAAGATGTTCCCGAAAAGTAAATAGAGTAAAATATGTGAACCTCAACTAGGGTGACCTAAAGGAGTTTGAATTAAGCTAGTAGGGGTAGAGACTTAAATCATTGAAAGTGACGCTGAGGGAAGTTTGGGAGGTTTTTGTAGGGTTAAGTACATGATAGAATAGTTATTTACATTAATGACCTAAATGGGGTTCTAACAATGAAGGTTGTGTGTAGGGATGATTTAAGGTGTTGCCCCAACCACCGGCGTCTGTTGTGCCTTGACACCCTCCCCTTTCTTTTGGTTCTTGAGACTTCCTCTCTTCTTGTGTTGTAGTTTTGTATCCCCTCCTTTTCATCCTTACTGTTGGTGTAGAGTGTTGTCGGTGCTCCGTCCACAACGGCTCTCCTCTCTCTGTCAGGGTCTGTTTTTTTTTTTTTCCGTGCCGTTCTTTTCCCCCTTCTTTTTCTCCCCTTCCCCCTTTTATTTTTCTTTTGTCTTCTCTCCCGCTGGGTGTTATCCCTCTTGTCTTTTCCGCTCTCCCTTGGGTCCCCTCGTGTGGTTTGTGTGTTTTTTGGTAGCTGGGTTTGTGGGTTCTTTGTTTTTTTTTGCTTTTTGTTTGGTTTTCGTCTGCCCCCCCTGCCTCCCCTTGCTACCACTCTATTTTGGTTTTTGTTTCTTTTTTTTATGTGTCCCCCTTGCTTTGTGTTTGTGCTTTTTTCTATCTCCCTTTGTCCCTCCACCCGATGTCCTATTCTCTTCGCCCTTCCACCACCGCACTGTGCCTTATGAGACGCTCGTCCCCCTTACCGGTCACGCTCTCGTCCCGGTCCCCTATTTCTCCCTTTCGCTAAGTCTACTCCAGCTGCACCCCCTCGAGGTGTTCTTGGCTCCCCCCCCTCTACACCCTTGTACCAATGCTGGTGCCCTTCGGACACTCCACACCACCCATCCAAGTCAAGAAGACCCACACGAGAGACATCTCTCCCTCCAACCTCCCAAAAACCAAATAATATTTCCAATCTTAAACACTGCCCCTATTCTGGTCATAATTAACACTTCCAACTTTTCACCTGAAACAAAAACTTCCACCATAACCCCCCTAACCAGGTTTTAAGGCACGTAATGCACGAGCCTCCAAAACCAACAATGTATCCGTCTTTGTTAACACGACCCCACATATTAGACCATCCAAACACTAAAATCATGAAAGTGTCAACCACAAACATTATGGTTGAGTAGAGTGGAACCATCTACATTAAGTGATCACAACAAAAACACAAGCACCACAGCACAACAAACAAGAACCACCTTCTCATCTCTTTAAAAATTATATCTCTCCAACCTCCTTTCGAGGACCATTAGAGCTCCAAGAAGAACATCAGCTTCAATTTCCAACCCCATTTTGTAGCGTTATTCATCTATAAGGTATGGTTTCTTTAACATCTGGGATTCCTTTCTTCAAGACGCGTCCTCCAACTACAGTCGTAATTCTACATCCCCAAATCTAAGTTTTTCTTCTACACATGGGTCTTCTTGAAATATGAATTGTTGGAATCAATTGTGGTAATTGTGATGGATTTTAAGGTTGCTTAAGTATATAGTGGTGCTGAATGATTTGAATTTCCTATGAGATTTCCTAGACCCATGTCCTTCCATAATTCATGAAATCCTTGAATTGAATGGTGATTGAAGATCTGGAGTGTGTAGATGGACTATCATTCTGTGTTATATGTAATTGCTTCTTTAATTTACTTTGTTTACATTTTAATTTGTATGTATACATGAATGGCACCCCAGAAGCACACAAGGATCTTCGACGGGACAGCGAGGTATGTTGATTGGGTTTTTCTTAGATTCAATTGTGAATTATGAGTTACTTAGATAGTACTGCTTCATATGTCTAATGTGTGGTTGTGATGTGATGCTGAGGATTCCTCATCCTTAACCCTAAGGCCTTGAATTAGACATGAAATGAATGAAGTTATGTATGTATGTTATGATATGAATATTATATGATTGAAAGTAGTTCTCCTGATTATAATATAACTGTTAAGTGAAAGGTTTTACATCACTTGAATGTGGTTTATTATCACGGTAAAAGAGTAGTTTCTCACTTATGAATACTATGAGCTATTATGATAAGATGTTCACAAAGGGGGTCTAAAGGAACTAATGTGAATTGTATAATGAGTATTGATTATTAATAAAGGGAAAATTACTTAGCACATAAAATGCATGTAAATGAGTGGAGGTCCCCGTTAGTAAGTTCGGATTTCCCACATGGGTTTTCTCCCCACGTTAGTAAGTTACGAATTCCTATCCATGCGTGTCTCATGAATGGAAACCTCCAGTTAGTAAGTCAAGGTTTCTCAAGACAAACAATATACTGGACCCTCAAAATATGGCACCACATAGGACTTTATTTTCGGTGGATCCACGGTATCTATGTATGAATGGTCCACAACCTAAAGTCTGGCAGCGGAACGGTTAAATCCGGTTTCCGGTCGGTCTTGATCCGGATCAGTTTGGTACCGGTTAGTCCCTGTAAATACCGGGTTCGGTCTCGTTCCAAGACAGGTTAACGGGACAAAAAAAACTGGGATTACTGGTTTCCTCTCGATTTTGGAAATTACCGTTCCGGTCCGGTCAATTTTGTATTTTTATTGTTTTTTTAAATTCATCCGTTTATCGTCGTTGGGTAACGGCTAGTTGGGCCCCCCAACGGCTATTGATCACAAATTTCAGCTAATTACACTTACTACACCTCCCAAACTTTTTTAATACCTAAAGTTTAAAAAAATTACACTTTAAACCCATGTTATTACTTTATAAATACCCCTAAAATTTCATTTTTCTACATCACAAAATCATCATCATCTTTACTCCTCTAACTCTCTACTCTCTAATCTCTAATTCTCTTAATATATAAGATCTTCAATTCTGGTGTTGCTTTATTGGTCTTTGGAATTGGATTTGGAGTTCAAAACGCAACTTTCAACTTTCCACGTTCGGCTTTGGGGTCATAAACGTCTACTTATTTAAGTAGAGTCGGTGGTACATTCGTTCCAACTTATTGACCCTTTCATTTCTATTAAATAATATTTGTTTATTTTGTGATTTCTTCTTTGCTTCTTTTTCGTGTCGCTCCCTTGCCGTGTCTTTCCATCGATTTCGGTCCACCCTATTGTTCCCCACGGACAGGGTCCCCCCGTGCCTTGCGCGTGTCCCCCCCTCGTGTGGCTTCCCTCCTCTGCTCCTGCCCCCCCTGGTAGTTCTTCTCCCTCCCCCCTCCCCCCCTCAGACCACTCCCCTACTCTCTTATGATTATGCCGTAAATCCTTTGTTTGTTTCTCACCCCGGCCCCTCCCTCCTGCCCTGCGCCGGTCCCCTGTGCTGCTTGCTACGTTTTCCTGTAGTGAAACAGTCTCTGTTCGTTCCATCCTACTCTCCCACACCACCTGTACTCAACATCACCCAATCACCCCCCTTCACACTCCCCCGCCCTTTTCCTTTTTCTCTTCTCTTTCTACTGTCCCGACTAGTACAACCAAACTCACCCTCTCATCATCTCCCTCACTTCGTACAGTAGGCGATCATCCAATGTCACCCTTTTGCAGGTCGTCGGCCCAGAGAAAGAGATAGTCCCATCGATATCGACAGACAGACCACACCGATCCAACCCCCGTCCTCCACCCAAAAAACGCACCCCCCCTACCTCTCACCACCTCTATAAGCACTACCTGGAACGCGCCCGTGCCCCCCCCCTCCGTTGTTCGGTAGCCACCAATAGCATAGTCTCGCTTGATTTAGTCCACATTTTTTCAATTTGATATAAGATAACACCACACACTCTTTGTCCAAATCCAAAACCAGTAGATTAACCTCCATTAACCCCCCACAATCCGTTCGAGAGAACACCCCTCTTGCCTGCCAATCCGGGCAACCTATTGAGTCGCGCGCACCAAATTAATGCTATGGCTTCTACGTCTTCCTCAACTAAATACAATGACCCACCCCCCCCGGGTTTTCGCAATTGCTTTTTTAACAGCGCGTTAGCGGCAAATTTAACACCCCAAAAACCCAAATGGTACCCCTCTCCCCCTGAAAAATGTCCTGGTGTAGAGGGCTAATAAACATTGTACCAAACCACCAATTAACACTGCACCGGTCTAAGTCCGCCTCTGGCTCTAGTTTACAACTTTCAGATTAGTAGAGAAAACGGATATTGAAGAAACGTAGCTAACAAATAATACTGTGTATGTGGGTTTGACCATTTGGCTCCTGCTGAATTTACCAGCAGTTTATATATATATGCAAAATTGTATACTAATTCAAATTTTACAAAGTTTTCTTAAGGAATAAAAAAGGTTGTATTTACTATATGCCACAAACATTTTCAATATCTTCGTTGGGTTATTTAGTATTATACTTGTAAAAAATAGCTCTTACTTCTTATATGGATCGTAGTGAAACGATAACGATTATTTGACTCGTTACTGCACATTGAAATTGGTATATGTAAAATAAATTTTAGGTTATGAATGTTGTCAAATGCAAAAAACGGTAGTTTATATTGCTCAAACATTTTAGCTAATCTTAAGAGTGATGGAAAATATGTGATAAAATAAAGTAGTATACCCTTAGATAATTGCTATACAAGTAATAATGCTTGCTTTGAATATTTAAAACCTACACTTTGGTCCTTTTTCTATGGTGAATTATCATACTAAGCGTTCAGCTTGTACTGCCACAATGGTCACCCTTTAACATTGTAATTCGAGCCTGGTTGAACATAAAGAACTGGGAACAACCAGATTGTAGCAAGCTTTTTAGTTGATCAGCGACTATTTAACACCGGAAGTTACACCGCAAACGTTCGCAACAACCCGACACTTTTGTCCCGACACTTGTGTGTCCCTTTCATTCCCATGAAATGGTTGCCCCAACAAAGTCCCCAACCTCGTTAAACGTCATTTAGACACGTCAAAAAGATCAGACCTAGTACAACAAATTCGTTACGCTTGTGAAGATGAGTAGATAATGATGCACCAAATTGTGATCTAGGCGGGGGGGAAACGACCAGAGAGAGAAACAACCCCACACAGAAAAACATTCCAACACCATCTCCCCAACGACCACTCCCAGACCGATCGACGTACACCTTGTGAATTAGATAGTGTCGCGTATCTGACTAACCCAAAAACCAGTTCGTCACTGGTAGTGGAACTTGACAAAACAAAGACTCATGTTAAAGGAATAATGCGCACAGAAAGCAACACCCACCGATCAGAAAATATAGCATACCACCTGCCCAAAATAGATTGGATGCTCATAATTTGATATGACAACTATAGACTAGATGATAGTGATCATTGGGTGATTCTATAACTCGCACACTTATAGATTTCTAAGTATTCGCGACTTTACTTTAACTACAAAAAAAGAACTCATACTGTACTTATAGTACCATCAATTTGTACTGTTTTGACCTTATATTGTAGATTTTCTTCTAAATTATTATTTACTTTAAAATTCAAACCAAGATTTAAACAAAACCATGAAAAAAATGATCTTAAAATTTAAAAAATATTTATTATTCCTATTCACAAATTATTTAACTGCATGTTGTTAAACCCTGTATAAAGATGTAGGATTGCATCAAAACAATGTTTGAAAAAAAATAAAAAATTTACTTAGATATTAATGATGTATTAGAAGAATTCTAGTTGTCAACAAGTTAAAAGATAACATAAAAAAATTGGGCCTAGAAAATGTATGATTGATATGATGCCTCAGTACGTTACCAAGACAAAACCCGATTCAATACACCACCACACCCCCATACCAAACCGAGCAATTTCAAACCGCCCAAATCTAGGAGTTTATAATTGCATTTTGACCCCCCGCCCTATCCCTGCACAACCAATCAACCTCCCAAACACACATAAACTCCCCCCACACCACCCCCTAGTTCCGCCCAAGTTGGTACTCCAGAAAAAGAAACGCAATCTAGTTAGAGGAGAACAGCGAGCGAGCACTAGAAAAACAATAATATATGCAAACAAAAGTGAGACATTTAATTGGGTACACACAAGCGATCTATTTGAACACACAGTATTCTCCCCTCTCCCATGACTAATTAGAAATGATTTTGATGCCTTGTTTAATCAAATACAGACTACTGAACGATATTATAGCATGATAGAGGAAAATCGCGGCAACGATTTTCAAAACTGAAAACGATGGCCTCGAGTATATTAGCAATGCAAGCGTCGTTTAGTTAGCTTAGGAAGTCGTCTTTAGTGCCGCAAGGTTTTAAACGTGGAGAACATAGGCATTACTAGCAGCCGACTCAGCTTGGAGATATCGGTTTAATATTTGAGATTGGATTAATACCGATGCGAAGAAGAAATTTGGGTCGTGAAACCAATACCGGACCAAATTGCAAGAAGATGAACGTTGACGCCCCCCAAATCGGCGGTATTCTACTCACTCAGCTGGCACGGATCAAGATGACCTAGTGTATTACCTTAGGTCTAGATCACCTCATGATTATCCTATCCTAACAACTTTGGTATCATGTATTTCATTGTGTATTCATTTGAGGGTGACCTCATTCATTCATGGGAACTTCAACTTCAATCGACAGAGATCATGTAAGAACATAAACATACAGGTCTCCCCACAACGAAAAAGTGGTGGAATCACTGGCCAAAGCGACCCAAAAACATCCTCCTAGTCATACTTGGGAATTGAACCCCGCAGGATCCATATATGGCAGTATAGGTTCGAGAGACTAGGAGATATATGGAGCCTCATACCTGGCCATGCCGTACGTCTCATCTCCATGAGGAGTTACTGAACTCCGCCTTCCCCCTAAGAAACCATCATAGCTAGTCTATCGGTGCTCAGCTAATAAAGTTCCATTACATCAACTTATACGTTCACGAAAGCTGGCTTCTAGGATGAGGACATAATAACTCAATCAGAGTTTACTCATCTCATTATTAGTATTTACGTCTATTATTCTCAATACTTTCATTAGAGTGTTCCTAGAGACTAGTCTTTATTAACCTTACACTTCATAGGTGAGTATACGATTCTATCTTCTGCAACCCCCCTTTATCTCCCCCCAATCCACGGTAACATTAACTTAGGTTATTTGAGATTTATCTCATCTTTTACCTTAGCCTCATATCATGTTTCACCACATTCATTAATATTTAGCACAATTTGATCTTTATAATGACTCACCCTTTGTTTAGTGCATGTTTCAATTTCCTCCTATGCCAATGTACTTGCCATTTAGTGTGTTCACACCTCTTACTTAACACTTTAGGGTTTCTTCATCTTCATGTCATTAATCATGTGGTCAATGCACTTGACATTTAGTGTGTTGTTTACACCTCTTACTTACCCCTGCTAGGGCTTACATCATTCATTAAAATTAGGTTCACTTATTGTAAATGTATGCTTACACTTATGGGTATTACATTACAAGCCATGAGGCTCGATCATAGGTTATTTAGTGATTTATCTCTTCCTGGATTATGGGGTACAAGACTTATGCATCTTGTAGGTGGAAGGATCTCCAATTTTCGTATAAGTAGGAGTATCATTTTGAATATTTATCACGTATGACTATGTATAATTACGAAATTGGAAAAAGGGAATCGTTTCTAATCTTGGACAAACACTTTACATTTTTATTTTGTATTAATTTCAGTCCACATGACGTTGGACCCAGATTGTGCACCACTTCAAATTTACTTTTTATTTCTATCTTGACAAAACTCTTTTTCTTATGCGAGGGATTGTGGGTTCGAACCCCCACAAAACCCCCTTTTATTTATTTTTTCTTGATTTCCTTGACTATCTCGGAGTTGACATTGAGGTTGTGGGATCGAATCCCCAAAGCCTCACTGATTTTTCTTGAAATTCTCCTGTACATTGCCTAGCGGTTGTGGGTTCAATTCCCACTCCTCACAGTGTTTTCCACTTCATTTGCGTCTCCTTTACTTCCTAGAGGTGTGGGTTCGATCCCCACGCCATCACATTTATTTCTTCTCATGTTTCCTTACGCTGACCAAAAATTGTTGTGGGTGCAAAATCTCACTCTATCTCATGTCTCTATTTTCTACATCATTCCAGCCCAAAAACCATTGTTCGAATACCCTTGCACACATTCCTTTTTTTACTTCTTTATTTTCATGGTTTGTTAACATGGTGAGGTAATGGTTCGACCATCAGTGACCCTCACTTCTTTTTTCATTTTTATAACCATTCATTGCGGGCTGGAAATATTTGTAAAATTTTCAACATCTTTTTCAACAAAGTCGAACATTTCTTAAGGAAACTTCATGGTTCATTTAGAATGTTTAGGTGACATTTTTCATGGATTCGTTTTAGCCAAGAGTTTCTAACTCAATTCAGCCACATTAACATTTCATATGAGAATCACGTTTACTTAAGTTTGTGCACGAAAATTACAACCATAAACATTTTTTTTATCCTTAAACCTGAGGGTTATGGGCCCATAGTTCACATTTGCACACACTTTTCACATAGTTTGGAAAAAACATGGGTTGTCATTCATAACGATTTCAAACATACATTCATGAACATATTCGTCACCAAAAACACAACACACGCCTAATATCTCCAGACAAACATACCCAACGTAAGAATTCATTGGGAGCTAGGTGACAGGACAGCAGCGGGGGAACTACCCTAGTTTTTTCGAACTGAATTATTCTAAGGAACCTTAAGGGGTCTTTTAGGAAAGAGACCAAGAGGAGAGAACCATATCTTTTTGACGTTCAAACCTCGACTTGTTGCCAAATAACTTTCCAAACAACACATTCCTACACCAAAAAGTTCACCACCCAAACTCGACGGAAAACCTTCTCTTTGCCCTACGTGATTCATTAGTTTTGTTTGTTTAAAATTTCATTTTTGAGTTATTCAAGTGTGAGAACTTGGTATTAACCACTCTTCTTGAATATTTGGCAGAGAGAGAGGGAGAATCTTAAAAAAAGAGAGAATTGAATGTGAGAGTGAGAGCAAGATGTGAGAGAGTGGGAGTTTTATTAGGCATAGGAGTCTAGTTTAGGACTTAGTCAAATAAGGTTTTATTAAATAAACAATTTGATATTCTTTAAATAAAAATCTAATGAATTAATAATTATCAATGAATTTCATTAATTTAACACTTAAATAAAAAACAATTTTAATTCATTTCTTCCACCTAGGTTCGAACCTTGGTGGAGCAAGACTCAATTTCAAGGAAGCCCATTTTCGGAACATCTCTCCCCAAAATGTCGCTTCACCTTATTGATTACATAATTAATTATGTAGTTAGGGTTAATTATATACTACCTTATCTTGGAAAAGGACCCATTTTATCCCTAGACTCTCCAAAACTATGATTTTCCCCCTTTTTTAAGTATGGTAAAGAGTTGTTTGAGTAAATCTTCGTATTCGAGAGCCATACATAGCTGGAAACACACCTTTCATTGGTAACCTAACTTCTAAAGTTAGTTAGTGTCTTTATAAGGTTTCTGAGTACTGGTCTACACACATCAATCTTGTTAAACCTTGTCTAATCGTGTAGGCATTCTAGACACATTAAGCATTACTTATAATATCCATTTTAGGTTGTTAAAGCGTCACCTTGTGACTGCCATCTAAAATTGTAGAATCTGTATGGGGATTTAGTGATAAACTTGTTGTACTAAGTATGGGTATATGCAAGAACACACCACGGACATGTATGAGTAAGAACTCTCTTTCCTAAACACGTGATTAAGGAAAGTCATCAAGTCAGTGGGATTGCCAAATGGGATTCGGAGAGTTACGGATCTTTCAAAAATTTGGATTAGGAAAGTCAATGCTGCCATGAGAGTAACATTTGCATCATCAAAATTATCATAACATTACAGCACATAATATCTTACACATAGCACATATAGTTTAGCATAATAACACATAACATATAACACATAGCCACATATCATTTTGCATTCTAGCATTTATAACATATTTAATATCATTATTCATATGCCCTGAGACCTTGGAATTCATGGGACTGACATGAATACTTTCCCAAAAATTAGGGCTAAACAGTTGCGGACCTCAAATAGGGAGCCTTCTTTAGCAAACACAGAGTCTCTTCATTCATCATATGCCATGCAATTTATTTAGTTCATTACACTAGTGTGAACACCATACTATACACTACGATGTAGTTAAGAGCTTTCACAGGGTTGTTGTTCATGATCAAGAATGACTAGTGTAATTACTTAGGTCTATCTCACCTCTTGATATTCCTAATCCTAAACCTTTGGTATCATTATTATCGTGTACCATCATTTGAGGTTGGCCTCATTCATTCATTGGGGAACTTTAACTTTAGATCAACATAGATCATTGATCATCATAAATCCAGTGTCTTTCCCCACACCTAAAAGAGGTGGAATCAACGGGCCAAAGACCAAAACATGCTAGCGTACATGGGAATGAAACCCCGCCAGATCCCCTATATTGGCCAGCTAGGTCAAAGACTTGGGATATGAGAGACCCCATACCCGGCATGCGCGACAATATCATTCATGAGAGTTACATGAACCTCCACTCTTCCATATAAAGAAGGCATCCAACGCTCCATAGCTAGTCTATTGGTACTCACTATAAAGTTCATTACATTCAACTCAACGTCACGGAAGTTGGCTTCTCTTCTAGTATGAGGCATTATAGATCAATAGATGATTTTCTCATATTCATCATTTTGTATTGACGTAGATTTCTCGATACTTTCATTAGATGTTCATTAGAAGACTCGTCTCTTCATTAACTTTACACACTCCTCATAGGGAGTACATTTTTGTAACATTCACTTAGGCTTCATTTGCGATTGCCTCATCGTTTACATTAGCCTATTATCATATGTCACCACATTCATTAACTTTGCACATTGCTCTTCATTAATTACCCACCCCTTATGAGTGAATTCATTCATCAATTCCAATGCACTTGGCCATTTCTTGCTTCCACACTCTTACTTAACCATTCTAGGGTTTTCATCAGTTCATTGTTCATTTCATCATATGCAAGTCACTTTGTAATTGTGTGTTTCACACTTTCTCTTACTAATCCTTATAGGGTTTCCATTTTTCATTGTTCATTTCATCATTTCATTCCGTACAGGTAGGTTCACTTACTTCTAAGTCTATTGCTAGAACTTTATGGGTCATACATACAAGCCATGAGGCTCCCATTCATAGTTCATTTAAGTGATTCATTATATCCTTAAGATTATGTGTTACAAGGACTTATGCATCTTGTTATGTATGCAAGATCTCGGTTTCAATCTATGTAGGAAGCATATTGTTTGACATTTTATTCAAGTATGACTTATAGATCAATAAGGGAGCAATTCAGGCAAGGGGAACCCGGATTTCGAATCCCTTGGCACTCCACAACACATTCATTTTTCATATTATTTTATTTTCAATGCAACACGACTTGGGGAACTTGAGATCGAACCCCAACATCTCATCTATTTTTTTCTTTCTTAAATTTTTTCTTTATTTCTCATTCGCTTTGATTTCAGACATAGAGGTGGTGGGAGCGATTCTACATAGCCTCATTTATTTATTTTCTTTGTTCTTGACTTCTGAGTTGACATGAGGGTGTGGGCCGCTCGAATCCCCACAGCCTCCTTTATTTTTCTTTTTTAAATTCCTTGTTTGCTCCTAGACCCGCGTTTGTTCCCGGGTCGATTCCCTCCAATACGGCCCACCGCACCTATCTTTTACATTTCTCGCTTCTTGATTCCATTCCTTAGTCCTAACTAGAGGTTGTGGTTCGGAATCCCATCCTATCGTTTTTTTATTTCATAATTCCATTTTCTTTACAAGCGCTCACCAATTATTTTTAACCACTTAATTTTCATGATTTTTACAACATGGTGACGGTCACGGTGTTCCAATCCCCCCTCCACTGGACCTCATTGTTTAATCCTCATTTTTCCAAAAAATTTGAAACTACTTCAACCGCGTGACAGAAAATCCTCCAACTTTCCCGCGTCCCCGTTGCTGTACATTTCTTTGTAGCTTTTGAAGACCCTTTTTCATCCCATTATACTTACAAGTTAGTTGCCTTAGGTGCGAAACTTCATAGTCTTTAGAAGCTTTAAGTGAATTTGCACCCTCAAGGATGTCGTCCCTTAATACAAGACTTTCCCCACTATCTACCTCAATTCGAACACATTTTCCACACTTCTATGAAAATCACAATTTTACTCCCATAAGCTTTTGCATGCCGCCCGGGTGAAAACCTATTACCTACCCATAAATTTACATTTTAGAGTTTTAAACTCGAGAGCACAATAATCCGGTTTCAACATTGCAACACAGTACACATAGTTTTGGATCCACATAGGTTGTCATTCATACGATTTCAAACAACACATTCCTCTATGAACATATTTATCACTGAAAACACCCATTAACACGGCTCTTTCCTCCCTTCTTGCCTCCCCTAATCTCCTACCAAGCAATCAGCATACCAACCTACGGAAGCATGGGCACATCTAGTCCCGTGCCTTGTTCTTGGCGTGACATGCTAACAGGGAACAACTAGTTTTGGAATTTGAATTATACTGAACCTGAGGGGTCTCTTGGGAAAGGGACCAAGAGAGGAGACGGAGGAAAAAGCCTCACCCCACCTAACTTATTTTGACGGTTCACAAAACCTTGAATCATTGGCTTTCTCTCCCTAAAACAACTTCTCCCCCAAAATAAATTTCTAAAGCCAAAAGACTCGCAACACAACCAGCGCGACGCGAAAATCAAACTTTCTTTTGCCGGATGTGGTTTAAGTGAGGGTGGGAAGAAGGGGGGAACGTGAAAGGGGCTTAAAGGGGGGAAGAAGTTGGAGGGTCGATAAGGTTATTAGGGGTGGGGCAGATGGAGACGGGAAAGAGGAAGAGAAGGGAGAGGACGGGAGGGAGAGAGAGAGGTGAAAAGGTGGGAAAGAGAGGGAAAAGAGGTGAAGGAGTTGAAAGTTAGTAACGAGGGTCTGGCAAAGAATGAGTGAAAAAAAATCGTGAAGGTCCCGTGAGCTTGAACGCAGCAAAATAAATAGTAATAACTAAATTAATTACCCATTAAATAAAAACAATTTAAATCATTGCGTCAACTGAGGGTCGAATGCGAGGGGAGCAAGACAGGCCGTGGAAAAGGCAAAGGTGGCCCTGCGAGACCCGAAAGACCCCGCAAGCGGAGGAAGGAAAGAAGCGAAGGTATCAGAGGCTCCCCCTTCTAGGGTAATTACGGGTAATACCCTTAGCCGAAGAAAAAAAACCATTTTACCCCTAGCCCTCCAAACTTAAGATTCCCTTTTAAATTTACCGTAAAGACTCATTCGGGTGGTAAATCTTCATATTCGGGAGGACCTAACATGGATGGACCCAACCGTTCCTAGATCAACTAAAACTCCCAAGTGATTGGGCTTGTCTTTCAAAGAGGATCAGAGGTCTGGTTCATATGGCCGTCCAATCCTTGTGAACCCGGGTTAATCGTAGGCATTCTAGAAACATTTTAAAACATTATTTAGCATCCCCCCTAACTATTTTTAGGGTGGTTACCATTCAATGATCGTTTGGTGTTGGCTTCAGCGATTGGACTAATGCAACTTTCTGACACGTGTCTCAACCAAGGGAGTGGGGGGGTATAATGAGAAAATTTACCTAACATACAACAAAGTTATTGGGCTGTTATTTAGGGGTTTTGGAAATTTTCAGTTACTTTATAAGTTAAGAACCTAGTTTGAGTTCATTACACTTTAAAATTCTTATACCTTTCCATATACACCAACCCAAGACCCAAATAGAACTCTGAAGCTTGAAGAAGGGTGTCTAAGATCTTGATTCACCATTGATTCTTCATTCATTTCATGGATTGTCTTCAATTTCGGTTATGAACGTTTCATCCCTGATTCCTCTTCTTCAAAGGGAGCCAAATCCAAAGGACACGTGGACGCATCCAAGACTATAATAATATCATAAGAAGTGCTATTACTTCTAGCCATGAAATCTGACCACGTCCTAACAGAGGATTTGAATATCAATGCTTATTTATATTAGTATTTTGAATAGTCGGATGTTGTATGTGAATGTGTGTCACTAGCACCTCACCGAACCACACCCCCCATGAGCCTACAGAACATACGGCCCACAATTTCATGACGTCTTATTTTTGGAAGACTTTGCAGGATCTGATGCCGTTCGACCTGAGGAAAGTGCCGGTCATGATTCAGAATCCCCAAATGTCCGTGGTCTTCTAATGGGGTGATTTTTGAGTAAGGGTTAGTGTATTGAATTCTTGTGTAGATTGTATTGACATTAATAAATTATGTTAGATAAGAATATTAATTGTATATAGGCTGCCTTTAGTTTGATAATATTCATATTGTATTATGTTGGATCATTGGTATGGTTGGATGTTGGTTTGGACTTGTGTATATGGCTATTTTGTAAGACCTTTGTGAAGTGAATAAATTAAAACGGCTGACAGCAAAGTTGATGTTATGATGTAAAGGTGGTGAGTGAACCTAATTCTGTCATATTTGTTAGAATTACGATGAAATTGTATTATTGTATGTCAACTTATTATGGCGTGTTTTATCGTTTTACAAAACTATGTAGAACATGGTCTCTCGACACTATTTATGTGAATTGTGTGATTGTATAATGTTATGCTTCTATAGGTGATCGTGAAGAATTATGTGTTCTCGTGTATGGTGAAGTTGAAGCGTTGGCATTGCACTTCAAACCTTGGTGCCCCAGACTATAGTTGCCACTCGCTAGACTATGTGCTATCTTTTTTAAATGTGTTGCTAGTTGTATATGGTTAGGTAGACTAAGTTTTTTATAGAAATGTGAATATTATAGAAAGTGATAATATGATAATATGTGTCCTTGGTAGTAACGACATATGTCCTCTACTTGTACATGAAAGTAGTGTGAATAAGAACCCTCTTGGAATTAGAACGGGTTTAATCACTTTGTCACGGTATGTGTATGATATGAATGTTTTCAAGAAAGTATTAGGATCGATAGATCTCTCTTTTTTTCCTCGATCTGTTACATATGGTCCCCTTCATAAGTATGACTAATATATGACATCCCCCTGTCTAGCCGGTCCCGCCTTCGCCTCTTCCTATCGAACAGCACGTTATGCCATCCTCCCTTCCTGTTGTGCCTGATGGCGTTCGGGATAGGTTGGCTGGCCCCCCTGCACCCTTCCCCTCCCAACGTTCAGTCCCGCCTGCGGTTCTTCTCCTTTTACTTTGTACCATTTGTTAGCTGTTGCCCGCTATGGGGCTTGCCATCCTTCGGTCTAGGGGTCCTTTTCTGCTACCGTATCCTCCCTGTATGGTAGTGTGGCGAATGCCCTCGTGAACTTCCTTCCTTGTGCCTTTTTTATTGTTGTCCTGTTTCCTTCTCTTTTTCCTGTTGGCCTCCGCCCTCCTTTCTGTCTTTTTTTTTTTTCCGTTGTAGCTCCGTCTTTTTCCTGTGCCATCATTGACCATTCTGACCAGTGTTTTCTGGTTTATTCCCTTTTGTTTGCACCTGCACTCGATGATAAACTAACGTTCTGATAAGTACCACCTCTTAAACCGTGAACTGATGCTTTGTGATCAGTGACTCTATTAACAGATAGCGACCTATCCCGCAGTCCACACCCAAACCAAACCCCATTTTCCTACTCGTAAGAGCTCAACAATGCCTCTTTGTCGTCTACCCATGGGACGGTCCCTAGTTGTTACCACCTTGGGACGTAGACACACCCCCTCCCTTAGAGAGCACGCCCCGGCTCCCTATTCGACTTTGATTCTTACCCTCGATCCTACTATCAGTAACCGTTCTTCTCTATCAAAAACGCTATCAGCCCTGTCGTGTGCCAGGCCCATCTCAGTTACCAATTACAACTTGGTATTCTTAATCAGCCTCGGGCCCCACCTTGACCTTCACATATAGTGTAGGCTCGAGATGTTCTTTATCAATGTGTAGCAAGTGGAATGGGATTCGTTCCCTATATCTACGACAGGGACTTGAGTACTCGTTCTTGGAAGATGCTAGCTGCCCAGGTTTCCCCTAGGTCCCAAGACCATTATGTGAAAGTCTCTTAAAAGATTAATTGTTTCTTAATTGGCGTTCTGAGTGCCTGATGACTTAACTTCACTGTCCCGGATGCTGGCACACCCCCGCAAATTTTATCTCTAGGATCGATATCCCCATATGGTCGCTGTTGATTGGATTACTTCTGAGCTTGAAGGGGGTGTTGGTTCTTCGTGTTTTGTCACTTTCAGGTGACCCCATGGCCCCGGAACTACACAACTGCTTTACTTATGGCCACGTAACCCCCCTCTTGCGCGTCGTAGAGAGTCATAAGGTGATGACACAAGGAAACAATATTACTTTAGTAGTCTAAGGAGTGTTAAGGGTGCTTGAAGAGGGTTGTATGGGGTCTCTGATTGTCTTTTTAAATATGTCTTAGGATAACCTTTTGGTAGGAGTTTATATGCTTATATGGGTTATCAGGTGATGATAGGTTATATTATCGCTTACACGCTGCAACACACCTGTATCTTACTAAGAGATTATTTGGGTTTAAACTAGTCTCGACTTGTTTTGTGAGGTTTATTTATAAGAAGAAGTTAACATTGTTATAAAGTAAATGTCGTTTTACCGCATTGCTTTATTGCATGTCACCCTACTTGTTGCATTCAATGTAATTCATATGTGAAGTCCTCTAATGACCACTGTAAGACTGGCTTCAACCTATCCTTGTCTTAATGACGTGGAAGAAGACTAAAAATAATGTATGTTGAATAAAAGGGATCCCTATATAGTGTAGCTTTTAGGTGATTGCGCACCGGGAGGATTGAAGAGGGCTCCCTGCTGTTTGGGACCCCCTCCCTCTTCTTTTTTCTTCTCTCGGGTCATACTTACATGTCCTTACTAAAAGTAGTCTTAGATTAACCTTGGGTTCGACGCCGTCTACGAGATGGAAAAAAGCCGGAACCCATAATATTACTTTAGGTACGTTTAAGGATTGCTAAGTGGCTTGAAGAGAGTGTATGGGCAGTAATTATTGTCTATTAACTTGAGTCTTAGGATAACCATTGATAGGAGGTTTATATGGCTTATTGGTTTCTAAGGATATAGGATTATATCTCGATTAATTAAAATGTGTCTTATATCTGAAGTTGAGTGCAGTGTTCCCCGCTCAATACTTGTTTATTGTTTTCTTTGAAAGAGCATACAAAGCTTGTTATAAAGTTTGCAACTGTTCGTTTTAGCACCCTCCTCCGGCCACCTTGCCTTCGTCCATTGCATGCATAAGCTATTGTTTCATCTCTAAAGGTGTAGGTGGCCAAGTGAGGAGTTTCTATTGAACGTTGAAGCTTGGGATATCTTCCTCTCAAGAAAATCTTGGTATGTCCTCACCTTTGCTCGAGGACATAGTAATGGTACAACACTTGAAAATTCAAGACGTGTAGTCAATCCCTACTAGGAGTCATATGTCTCAGTATTTTCTATGTATTTTTCATCGAACCCTCCCCATAGGCCTCCATTTAGCGCAGGTTTCCCCGGGTTTACAACGCTCCCCAACGTCCCTCACATGGCCAACTCTCACCCTGGCACGTCGTACGGGAAGTTCGTAGTTCAAAGACCGAGCCGTTGTATGCTTAGTCCTATTTGACTACCACTTTTAGGAGGCATCAGGAAATGTTAACCCCCCAAAACCTTGGTGGACCCTACAGTATATGCTAAAAGGGCGCTTGAGTCTGTTTCCAGGCTGAAACCTTGGGTTACGGACTCCCCCCACACCCCCCCTCCAAGGACCAATACCTTCTACCGGGCTCTTGAGGAGGGACCCTGTACGTTGATGCCATCACCCCCCCCGACGCCACCTAGGCACACACTGCTAGCACTCGACCCCCCCCCGGGCACCCGACCCCCCCAGATGGCCGTGTGTGGATCGAGGGGGCGTCCTATTGCAACTGTAGTCCCACACTGCAGTTTTGAGAAGGTCCCGTCATATGATGTGCACAGCTCTCCAACCACCCACTAATCGACGGACCGCCCTTTATGTGCGGACGGTGCAGGCACGGTCCGTTGGTTAAACTTGACGGGGCCTCGGCGGTCGATGCCAGATCATCCAAAACTTTAGCACCCATCCTGGAGGTGAGACTAGTAAGGCCTTACTGCGCAGTCTCAGACAACGACGACGGAGTGCAGGACGGGGGGGGGGGGGATGTCCGTCGACTCACAACGGACCATTAGCGATGGTCTTGTCTGTGAGCGGTACCACACTACACGTCTAGCTTGCACGCCGTGTAATTCATTTTTCTGAATTACCACAGTACCACGCCTTGGTTTAGGGGTTAGTCAGGGATTAAATGGAGGAGACACTTAAGTTGATAAGCCACCAAATATAAATACGAACAGTACACATCAATAACCTTTAAGACACCCCACATACAACATAAAGTCTTCTTTCACATTATTCCATCCGATGTTCTATTCCCTCTCTACATCAGCCACACCCTCACCCCCCCATTGAGACCCAGCTCTAGCCCCCACTAGGCTGTTGCCCAGACGACCCTTTTGGTATGCGAGTGAAAGGGACACCCCCTCCCCCCAACCTTACACCCTTCCCATCAAAAATTATCCTAACCAAATGTCTACGGTATGGGTTCAACCTTAACCTTTCGGAAAAGCTCTACCAGACTCAAGGCGTTCTTGCCCACACAAACCACCAACCCCTCGATGTCACACAAGTTGAGGTCGTTCATGACTATGGGTTTAATATCAAATTATGAGATGAAGTATGAATTTGACTTGTTGATGATTTCTTTAGTTGGTATTGAGTAGATTAATTTTAATTCAACTTCTTAATGCGGTGGGCTAATTAGTGATGGCTTTGGTATAAATTGAGAATATGATCCTGGCTCAGTCCCGAACCCTAAGTTGTGATATGACCTATATTGTATTATGATCATTTCCATTTCGTTGGGGTATTGATAGTACATCCATGTACTATTATGATTAAATTCAGATGAATTATTTAGGCCTATCATACTAGTTTTTGAGATGTGATTTAGGTTATGAAATTGTCATTGAAATTAGCCTATGTATCTTTTCTCAAGTGTGATCTAGGTGTTGAAAATTTGTGTATAAGAGATGCAATTACCGGTACCCCCCTGTTATCTTATTGGTTATCATTGTGTGATGAGTTTACTCCCCCAAATTGTCTCGTTTATGGGTTTATGATAAGTGTGATAGGACTTGAGGCAACTTTGTAGTTTTACAATATTTATCTTACTTCCCAATTTGTGATTAATTGTTGTTAAGTCATGATATTACATGAGTATGCCTTATACTAGGATTATAGGGTGGTATGATTTTGTAATTGAAGTCTTGGACTTGTTGTCAGTTATTAAGGTGTATGTGAATAAGGATGGTTAATTAAAACTGTCAAACGTAAGTTTACCTTAACCGACTTCCTACTTCTGCTCACTATGATTCAATTGCTAGGTGTTAACCTCACTTATATGAATTGTGATGAAAGGGATTAAAACTCTAAAATTTATTATTGAGCTATTTATGATGGATGATATACAAGGGGGGGTAGCCCGTATTGCCTAAACTATGATTAATAATTAAGGCTTCCAAAGGCATTTCAAAGAGGCGAGTCTACCTTAGCACAAGGAACTAGCTTGAGCCCCGCACCCCACCTTTCTCGTCCCTCCATCCCTCCTCTGCGGCACGTTCATTGTTTGGCCATCTCTTTTCATACTCCAATTATTTCTCTTTTTGGCCGAAGGTCGGAACACTACATTACTCTTGAGATTGGGAGACTATCCATCCTCCCTCGTTTGTTCCCGCTGAGAGTAATAAAGAGCCCCGGTCCCAACTAAAATCCCCCAAGCAGTTTTATTGAACTTCGTTGCAACATAGAATACAGCTTAGTGGATCCAAGTAGTTTCTATGTTTCATGTTTTGTACAACCTTGGCAAGTAGTTCTCGTTTTCTTTCAGGCGTAGGGTTTTATGACACCGTATTCCACACTATCTCATGTGGTCTATGTCGGTTAGGGAAAGATGTTCCCAAAAGGTAAAACCAATTAAAGGACTTGAACTCTAACTTGCATAACCTAAGAGGTCTAGCTTGATCTAGGTAGGGGTATGGGACTCTACCTAAACATTTCACTAGTTAGTCTTGAGGGGAGTCTTAGGAGGAGGTTCTTATATATGTTGATGCTATGAAAACATATGATGTATATATGATGACCATGGAACATTGTTGATACTATATGTTGATTAGTTCAATTATGCATTTTCCTTGGGTTAAAGTGTTAATATATCATGAAATGTAAACCTAAATGCCATGATATGTAAAGTTGGACATTGGTCATGTTTTCTTGTTGAGGATACTTGATTGACTAAGGTTATGGGACTTTGCTTAGTCATTGCCCTTGTTGACTTGATAAGGACTTGTGAGTAGTTGTCTTGCTTATTATGATATGTTTGACTCTTATTCATTCTTCTGATATTATTCCTTGATGTTAGGGTTGTAGTAAATCATGGTTTCAAGTATGTTGGGATAAGTATTACTTATTGAGATAGTAAGCACGCTTGGTTGGTTGATATGACTTAGTTGACTTTGCATTAAGTCCCTAAAGGGGTAAAATGGCATGTTTTGACTAAAAGTCCCCTTTTAGCATGGTTTTCTTGTCTATGTGCATAAGATTACATACTTAGTACATGTGGAGTACTAACCACATTTTCTTCCCTTTTCCCAAACATTTTAGGTTTTGGTCGTTGAAGATTTTGGAAGGCGACACTACTGAAGGCTTGGATTATTTCTTTCATCCAAGTAGGGTAGGTCCTCAACTTTCGAGGGCAATGTCATCCTCTAGCTTACGAATTTTGTTATGAGCTTATTGACTCTTTCATTCCTTTCCTTTTTGATTGAGTATTGTTATTTCGTATGACTTATACATGGTCTTTTTGGATTGATGTAACGGCTATGCCCATATTTTGATAATCTCTTAAATGGTATGATATGAGACAATCATAGAGACTATTTCTATATTTTACGTATATGTATGTGCAATAAAATAGAAGGTTATGTAACCTTCCTATACGAAGCGTCTATGTATACTCGATATGGATACATATTATGTATATGTAGAGGTCCATGTAAACCTCCAAGTAGTTATAATGAAAGTTTTAAATTTTTCCGCATTTTTCAACCTATGAATGTAATCACATGAGACTAAGAGGCTAGTCTTAGTCCTTGAAAAGGACGACGATGCCAGTTAAACCTAGCGGAAAACCCGGATGTGACAGTAATAGACTTTTGCATTTCCTTTTTATAAAGTATGAGTTGTCACCAAAAGATATTCATGTGTCTAAGATGGCTACAAGGAGACATATTTTCTTATGTTTTCTACAAAAGAGATTCGAAATGTTGTTGTGAAAAGTTTTAATTTCGTACTACTTTTCATATATATATATGTGATGAATGATGTCTAAAGGTATTATGCAAGACTTACGAGATGTCAAGTACCCCGTATTACGAATTGAGAATACCATTTCTTCTAGGGTATACTCTCGGGTCGTGACATCCTTGCATTTCGGAGGGCCTCTTTTTTCATTTCAATATTTACTTTGAGGCGCCAAGGGTTTTGTCCTGATGTCCATGTTTAACTTACAGGCTTCTTAGATAGCTAGAGTTGAGTTGTTTTTAAGAATTTCTTTCCTTAAAGTCTTTTGTGGATATTATTTCTTTCTTAAATGAGTATTTGATACATTTGTGTTACATTTTTTTCTTAAAAGCATTTAATTTGCTTGAGTTAAATCTTCCTCTAAGTAGTCAGCCAGATCGAGGGATCCTTTGAGAACCAACAATGGCTCTCGAGAGTCGGCCAAGTTGTCCCTCTACTAGACACATGCAAGTTATGTGAATGTGAAATTTTGATGTAGAAGGCTTAACCATCTTTATCATGTATGTGTATGAACTAATGTTGAGTGAAAGACTAGGGTCGGTAGTCCTACGATGGTACCCTTTTTAAAGTATACTAAGATTATGACCTTGTACATGAAATAAGTTATCACGACCCGAAAGCACCCCCTAGAAGTAGGGAGACCATCAGTTCGGACCAAGACATACTTGACCTTGGGGGTATTGACACGCCCTTACTTTAAAATCGGTCATTACATAAGACATGAAAAGTAGTGCGGAATAAAACTTTTCACGAAAAAATTAATAAAAGAAATATTTACATAAAGATAAGTGTCAAATTCTTAAAGACACGACATAAATAACCTAGGGACCGCCCTTACATTGAAATTAAATACCTCATAAGTCTTAACATAAAAGACTAAGAAATAGAAAATTATGCCCTCGAATATATGGAAGGACAAAACTTTTCTTGAGACGGAGACTTCCCCAGCTTTTCCTTCTAGCCAAACTTCAACCTTGCATCCACACCTATACTTAGACAGTTAAAAAGTATGGGAGTTAGATAAAAAATAATGTACTAAGATGGAATATGACAAAAAAACATGCAAAAATGGACATTTTGCGTAAATAAATTTCAGCAAATAAGTACAAAAATAATCCAATATTTTACAGAAATCACTGAGAACCACATTTAACTTAAAGAGAAGTCACATAAGTTTTAACCAAAAAGAGGCATATACAGTAACTTCAAAAACTACAGTTGACTCTAACTAACATTATAGTGAAAAAATTTGGACATTAATAATGAAGCCCTTAAAGCATTCACAATGAACGATCCTATTCTAAATGAGTGGACTTCCAAGTCTAACGAGAGAAGTGAACTCATTCCTCCGTAATAGTTCCCTACATCGGGATTATCCAAGGACTCACTTAATGTATAAGGACATGAGAAGTATGCATATTCCTCTTCATACACACCAAAGAAATCTAAGACTGCCCTTTCGGATTATCAACTCGAGAGAAAAAAGCACCTCAATCAATAGCAAGAATCAAAAGGACCCAAAACCAAAACACAACACGTCTCTCCCTTTTGGGGGGGGAATGCCTACTTAGTGCAATGAGAGATAGTGTCTCCCTACCACACACTACCCTAAGAGTACATTCTTTAGAAGTTTCGGACCCAATCTTCTCTGTCGGAAGGACCCTACCTAGTGCAATGAGTAGATAGCGTCTCATACAACCACCACTCTAAGTAGTCCGTTATTTTAGAAGACTTATTAAATAAAACCTAATAGACCTAAGAGCAAGAACATGTAATCCAGGGGGACATTAACCCTTATCAGCGAGGGGATTCCGCTCTTTCAAGAGTAAGTCATTCTTTTTAGCATTTTACATGTCTTTAACAATAGCGAAACTATGCGGGCGCATCATTAAGGAGATAAGGGGATTGCTTACTAAGTAAATCATTCTCTATTCACGAGGAATACTCATCTCAAGAGTACATGGAACTGAATACAACACCTCTCAAAACTCGAAGTGTAACTACCATTCGTCATATCCTTTCGGTGCTAGACTAACCCCACGGATTTCTAAAACACTTTAAAAAACTATAGGTTAAGGATAAACTGTGAGCACGAATCCACTACGAAGGGAATCATCCTTACCTATCTTAAAAAGCTCATGCGGATTGCAGTGGGGGTTGCTACTAAAACACTCCATCTCATCAGTTGGGGGGGGGGGATAGTGTTCACCCAAAACTCCCCTTAGGACATAAAACTTAGCTAATCATTCATTCAAGTGTGCGTGTGGTGTACATGTGAGCACACCTTGAACATACGCTTCATCTCATTACATTAACTTTCTATACTGCTTAGACCATAATTCTCAACATCACGCACTTAAACGATTCATACATTCATATAAGTTATTTAGACATTAATCCATAACATACTTCTCATAATAATCTTCATAAAAACACTTAACAAGAATAAACTTCATTTAAGCATACTCTCTAGACATATTTTATATAATAGCTTCATAATGCATATTTAGAAAGAATAGCATCATTTTAATATTATTTCACATGAAAAAGCCTTCCCGGGGACCTCATCACAAAAACAAGTAACTTCACATTCAACAATCATTAAACAACGCCACCAAGAAGGTGGACCATATCACTCAAAAGCATTCGAAATTGAAATAAACCAAACTTACCAATTTAATCCAAGTTTCATCACCTATAACCAATTCTCAATATTTCACCATAATAAAACCACTTTGGGCAGTATTAAACAAAACAATAACAATAATAAGAAACCAAAGCTCAAAAAGGACTACCAATTCAGCTCATTTAACCCATTTCTTAAGCCAACATTAAATGAAAAGCTTTACATGATTTCCTTAATTGTTAACCTTAAAATCTCAACAAACATTAGAAACCTCATTATTACGTCATCAAAAAGTTTTTTTCATGCCAAGACCCATATTTGAAGTTGACGATATTCGAAAACTAGGGTTGAAAGCCCATTTTGAAATTCATAGAAGGGACTCCTGAATGGAAGAGAGTTAAAGGTGGATATAATACCTCACATTGAAGAAGAAATACCAATGATCTGTTTTTATGAGTAATATGACCACCAACAGCCCTCCTCGCACTTCTTGACTTTAGCTCCATGGAGACTTCAGAGGAATTCTAAGAGAGAGGGTTTGGTTTTTAGAAAGAGGGGCTTAAATTAGGTATTAGGTTCAAAACAATTTAATATACCTAATAAACTCTAAATAACTTCTTAAGGTCATGAAAGACTTGGGTGATTTACCAAACACCCCAGCCTTGGCAGAAAAGTTACCGTGTTTGAACCATCACAGACGAGACTAACAAACGAACGTTTGTGCCAACCATAGGTGGGGTATCGTGGGTGAAACTTAGATTTAAATGAGCCTGTCCATCTGACTTTCAGGGGGGGCCAATCGACGCCCTATGTCGACGACCATTGGGGGACACAATGGACAGTCCTTAAGGGTCCTCGTTTGGGCCACTGCTTGGCAGCTTCGTTGGCAAAGTCTGCGCCCTTCATCTAGGGGCCCCTTGTGGGTAGTAGGTGGGGTCGTGCCTAACATTAAAACCCTAAAACGAAGTCGTATAGGGCCCTTAGCCAACATCCACATCAATTTTATTAAAAGAACATGTAAAAACTCACTCAAACACATCAAGGAGACACAAAGCACTATCTAAGGCACACTGCAAAACGTCATGGATGTTATTGGAAATTTTAACCTCCAAACTTGACAAAATTCACACATTGAAAGAACACTAAATGTAACTCAATTTTTACTCAAATTTACTCAAGAAACACCTCCCGAGTCTAGTTCCCTTAGTCATTTAGGGCGTTACTTTCCACCACCACTGGAAAACAACATTGTCCTCAATCAAACTAAAAACATTTTAAGAACAACAAGACTGACGTAGAACCACACAAAACATACAATCAAGGCCAAAAACTCAAAATAAAGCATCAACTATCAAGGAGCATCATTTACATTTTCAAACCCACTAGCAAATAAGAAACTATTGCAAAACTTCGAGAATTTTAAAAACTTACAGTGAATACACTAAACACACACTTGCAAAAAACTTAACATATTCAATCTCACTTGGATTTCTTCACTAATGGAGGAAATACCTTCGCCAACATTAAACATGCTTGTAAACATCATTCTAAACACATTACAGTGAGCTTAACTTACTACAGTGAAAAATTTAGGACCTTTAAAATGAATCATTTAAAGCATCACAATGACACGATCCTATTCTAATGAGTGGACTTCCAAGTCCAAACGAACAAGAGAAAGTGAAAACTCATTTTCCGTACGAGTTTCCCTACCTCTGAAATTATCATAAGACTCAATAAGGTAAGACCTTGAAGAAAGTAGGCATATGCCTCCTTCAATACACACAAGGCAAACCTGAAGACTATCCCTTTAGGCTTACTCAACTGGGAGAAAACACGCCCTTAATCAATAGACAGACTTAAAAGACAACCAACAAACACCCAAAGCTTCCTTTGGAATGCTTAATTAGTGCAAGGAATAGCAGTGTCCCATCACCATCACCTAACCTACGTAGTACCATGATGTTAAAAGGTTTGTCACAATGTCTTTCATTTTGAAGGTCCTACCTCGTGCACATGGTAGATTAAGTTCCATACCAAAACCTACCCTAAGTTAAGTACGTTCTTTTAGAGACTTAGTTCAATTAAATTTTTTTGTGGGGGTTATCCTAACCGACATAGACCCTAAGCTCTAAACATGGAATTCCCGACATTAACCCCTATCGAATGAGGTATCCTCACTTGCCAGCAGTAGGTATTCTTTTAGATTTTACAGGCTTCCAAATAGCTACACCTATGTGAGGCATGTTAAGCATAAGGAGATTTCTTATAGTAACTCATTCTCTACTCACCAGGAGTACTCATCTTAAGTGGTTCAATGGAATAAACATTCAAGCCGAAGTGTAACCTTTCTTATCATATCTCTCGGTTGATAGACATAAACCCCCATGATGCTAAACACTAAAAACGATATGTTAAGGATAACTAGGTGAAACCACATGTCTCAACATCACGAAGGGCATTCACATCATAACCTATCTTAAAAGCTATGGGATTCATGGGGTTAATACTAAACATTTCATCTCAAACTTCATGAAAGATGTGTTCACCCCAAAACTCCCTTTAGGACTTAATTTAGCTTTATAATTCATTCAAGGTGTAGTGTGATGTGTGTGTACATGGACCACCACCTGGCACAAAGCTTCATCTCTCTACTTTACCACTAACTTTATACATGCTTAGACCTCTTTATTACATCAACACACTTTCCACACTTCATACAATCATTAAGTCTTAGGAAAATTAATCTTTAAATACTTCCTGTAACAAGCTTCATAAAAACTTAACAAGGAATAACTTCATTTAAGCATACGCTAGCCTATTTCAGATAATAGATTTTAAGGCAAATTTAGCAAGAATAGCATCATTTTATCTTATTTCACATAAAAAAAACTTCATGGCCTCTTCACAATAAACAAGTAACGCACATTCATACAATTCAAAATAACACCGCCACCAAGAAGGTGGACATACCACTCAAGAGTATTTCGAAATGAAACTAAACAACATAACTATCTTACTCTTAATCCAAAACTTTCATCACCTATAATGTTGGGCAGTATGAAAATAACAATAACAAAAACAAAAAAAAAAAACAAAAAAAAAAAAAACATAAGAAATCAAAGCTCAAAGGGACTCCAATTCATGCTATTTAACCAATCTTTTTAAACCAACATTAGATGATGAAAAGATTAACATGATTTCAAAAGTTTTAAACTTATAATCATAAAATACATTGAAACTCAGGATCAAGTCACCAAAACGTTTTCATCGAAGACCCGTATTTGGAGTTGAAGATATTAGAAATGAGGGTTGAAAACCCATTTGAAAAATTCATTAGAAGGGACTCCTTGAAGGGAAGAGGTTCAGGATGGATCACTTTTAATAAATACCAATGATTTTTGATGGAAAAAAAAAACTGCGAACAACACCTCCTAGCAATCTTGACTCAGAGATTCCATGGAGATTGAGAGAAGACTTCTATGAGAGAGGGGTGTTTTGGGGTTTTAGGAAGAGGGTCCAAACTTTAGGTCTTAGAGCTTAAGAACCATTTGATAAAACTAATAACACTAAACTAAAGTCCTAAGGTCATAAAATACAGGGGTGAACTTACCAAAACATCCCAAAGCCTTGACAGAAAGAACAAATTTACACTGTTTGAACCCCTAACAGACGAGGACCTAACCAACGGACGTATGTGCAAATAAACGACCATTGGTGGTCTATGGGTTGACACTTAGCTCACAAATGGAGCCTTTACATCTTGACTTTTAGTTCCAAGCCCTAGGGTGTTGGAGGACCCGTTGGTGACCAATGGACGTCCTTAGGGTCGTTGTTTGATAACTGCTGGAGCTTGTTACTAAATCTTTGCCCTTAATCTAGGAGCCCCTTGTGAGACCGCGTGGGGTGTGAAGGACGTTAAACCACTTAACTAAGTGTCAAGCATTAGGAACATCCCACATCCATTTGATTACAAAATAAAACATGTGAAATCTCACACAAAACACATCAAGGACAGGACACAACAAGCGCTATCTGAGGCCAAACCTTTAGAACTCATGGACGTTCATTGGACGTTTGACCGCCAAATTAACAAAACAGTCACAATTCCTAAGAACACTATAGTAAACTCATTTAAACTTTAAATTAACTCAAGAACATCACGAGTTTCTATTCCCTAGTTCATTTTAGGTATTACTAGAGGGTCATACTTGGAACTTTTCATATTTAAAAAGGTTATGAAATCTGAAGTTGAAAGTTGGTAATTGTATCCTTTTGTGTGAATGAACGGACTAGCTAGGGTTGGGTGGAACAGCATGAAACTATCTCTAAGGACGGAAGGACTTGAGTACTTATAACCAATAAGTGGTTTTTAGCCTAGTGAACCCATCCTTGGTAGAGGGTATTATGATTTGGTAAGAAAAAAATTTTTTTTTTGGTAGTTTTTGCTTATGTGTGATTCAACTTACTCTATGAGACTATGGCTATGGACTGCGTGAATATTCTTGTGTGGTAGGAATCTACTTAAGTGAGGACTAGAGTATACGAAACCCTTATATTGCTTAACATGCACCAACCATGGGATGATCCTAGACTACACTGGAAGTTGGCAGTAGAATACACTCCTCGGAGTAGGGTTATAGACTCTGAAATCCCTACATAACTCGCAGGTATGTGTCGGTTAATGCGTTCTCATCCTGTGGGAATGTCTTTAGTGAATGGAGAAGTTCTACAACGTGTAGGTTAGTGGAATAGGACGCTTATATATAATGGAATGAATAGGCTTGAGATGCTAGGTGAGGGTCCCTAGAGCCCCAAGACCATATGTGAGTCTTTTAAAGGTTTATTGTTTCCAAATGGTTTAATGAATGATAATGGCCTTAAGTTAATCCATGCAAATGGAAAATACTCTTATCTAAACTAGCTTTGAGGATTGCTAGGTAGTAGCGGGAGAGAGGGTGTATGGGTCGTATCTTCATGTCTTAGTAAAGTGATTTTTAGATTGACCTTAGGTAGAGAGTCTAAGTGGTGTGAAAAGGGAATAATCTTACTATTAGGTAGTCTTAAGGATATTTACTTAGTGTGCTGAGAGGGGTTTCGGCGGATCTCTTATTGTCTTACCTATGTAAGTTTTATGATAACGTTGTAGAAGTCCAACGGTTAGTTTCTTCTAAAATGGCGATGGTTGTCTTTCTACGGATACTTGAATATGTCTTAGATGTGCCATGTCGCCTGAAAGTGTTTCTTATACTTGGTTTACGATGTTTCTCTAAAAGGGCACAAAAAAAAAGCAATGTTTGTAAAATAAATATCCATTTGGCTGTTTAATTGCAGGCACCATACTTAGGAATAACAATTGTACTAATGTCATTGTTGTTACTCTACAAGTGGAGGTGGCAATTAAGAAGCTCTGGAAGTGAAGCTGGCGAATAGCATTCTATTAAGACAGTTGGTTGATATCCTCATATGTTCAAGGATTAGTTATCGTTAGTTTTCCTTTTCAAGACATTGTATTAGACTTTCTATTTCCTTTATATGATGTATGGTCGGTGACGACTAAGATATTCGCATGCTAAGATGGCTACAAAGAGAATAGTCTTTCTATATGCTACTAAAGAGATATGAACTATGTTGTGAAATTTTTTTTAATTGCGCACTACTTTACATTAATATTATATGATGAATGCTCTCTAAGTTGTTGTATAAGACCTCGAGAGGTCAAGTACGTCGGGGGCGGACTAAGGATGCCCTAACTTCTAAGGTATGAATTTGGGTCATTGACCAAAACTTGTGATTAGGCATAAGGTTATTGACTATCTTAGGAATCCAAGTTTGATAAAGCAACGTCTAGTAGAGCTTGTTCATTGGTGTGAGTCACGACAATCTATGAGCAAGAATCTATAGAACGATAGAAGGTTACCTTTCTCAGTATCATAAGTCGTGACATAGAGTTGATGTTATAAGTGTCTTTTCCAATCTTTCTCTTGTATTTAGATATTACTACAGAAGGATGGCCGCAAAAACAATGAAAGAGAACGGAGGGAATGAGGGAGTTTCTCTGCAAGTTGAACAAGCTCCACAAGGTATTTCAAGTTACTCAAGGTGAACAAACAAGTCCTACTAGTTGGTCAAGGGATGAGGTTCTGGTGATTCCCCTGAATATGTCTAATGGGGGAGATTAGAGGGGTCTCCTTACCCTGAGCCCGATCCATGAAGCTCAAGTGAAAAACCATATTGCGGCCAAGGATAAATGCTCTTAAGAGTACCATGACCTCTGATTTAGGAGGTTATGAGGATGAATCCTCAATCTTCCTTGGTTTTCTTAAAGCTGGGAGAAGGATCCCCAAGAATTTTCAAGGATAAGGTGTGATGATATGGGGGTTGGACTTTTAGGGAAAGGCGGTAATTGTATTCCATACAATTGAGGAAGTTCTCAAGCGTGGACACAAAATGGAAAGAAAAATAGGTCGGTTTATTCGGGTCCTATAGAATAGGGAAGGTTTAAGGAAGCCTCTCTTAGGAAAGTAATTTTCCACGTGAGAGGAGGGAGGTGAAGTTGAAGAGTTTATAAGACTTAGTAATGGTAAATAAGTTGAATGGAAAAGAGATTATTGTGTTTACTCTCTTGTCTAGGTATGATTAATTCTTGGTTTGTGATCGGGGTTGCAAACCTTGTGAAAGAAGCGTTATTAATATGTCATTCCATAAGGGACATGAACCTATATAGACTTATGGTTTATATTACAATCCATTGAAGAGTCCAAACTTAGTAGGAATTTCAAGAAAATTTGAACGAGTGGTAGATCCGATGAGCAAAACCAACCTAGGTTAAGAAAAAGGCTCCAAGTCAATATTTGGTCAGTGCTCTTAAGGTAATGAGAGAGTGGTAGTGGTCTCAACGGGTGCATAAGCCTATTGTCTACTTGTGGGATGAAGACTTTGGGAAGGCATAGCCGGTACCGATGGGTGTTTTGGTTGTGGTAACGATGTTCATAAAGTGAGAGATTGTCGCAAACTATTTAGGCTAGAGAAAGAGAGGTAAGCAAGGTACTCCAAAATGCTCCCCGGATGGGTGGTGGTGAAAGCGGGATCGTTTTTAGTTCTCAAGCTCAAGCAAATTTGGATGAAAATGCTGGGAAAGTTATAGTTTTAATCCTTCTTGAGTAGCGATGGTTCCTTCTAAAACTGGGGAATGGCGAAGAGTAGGTTGTGATTTGTTGTCTCTTATCTTTACTCCATTCTAGCATGAGAGTTAGAAGTTTATAGTAGCATGTTGCATTTGTTAGGAGTCTAAGTTGAAGTGAATCATTGATCTCCTTGCATTGTGAAGATCTTTAATGAGGTTATGTTTATGTGGTCAAATAATTTTTTTGATTTGTCTCTCATATTGTCCATGTCTATATAATAAATTGCTTAAAAAGTTGCTTAGGATCTAGTGGCATCTTTACTTAAGAAATTTGGAATTTTTGTCAATTGAGTTTCCTGAGAAATGGTTATAGTTGCTTGAATGATGTATATGAGCATGATGATATGTGGAGAATGAAAGCTCCTCTAGATGGTATGTAATGGAATAAGATAGTCTTTACTTGATAAGATTGTAGAAGTTAATGTTTGTCTGTGACTTTCTTGTTGTGATGATTGTCTCTTGATTATGTGGAGTTCCCTGCTCCTCCTATCAGAGGTTGGAGATATATGGTTGGTATGGTTTTGGCTACTAATATTCAGTCTTTATCTCTTGAAAGTGTTTTACCGTTCATCGAGGATGAGTCTTTCGACGTGGGGGAGGAAGGAACCACCCTAAAAACCCCGACACTCAGGTTAAAACTAGAAGCTCAAATTCATGTTTAATGAGTGGTAGTCTCTAAAAAATGATTAATTATCGCTTAGAAGTCAGTTTAAAGCGTGGGACGTGAAATTCAAAGAACGACCAGGAATCCGGAAAGCGAGGGAAACTAGTATAAGTTGAATAGTGTATGTTATTGTTTTGTAATGGGTTTGTGGGATGGTATGAGGGGATTTGAGATAAATGGTTCTCTTCATATAATTACATGTAAAAGGGTCAAAAAAATCTAGGAGAAACTTCCATGGAACACCCTAGGGGCCCATAGACTAAACATGGGACAAGAAGGTGTGCCAAGCAGCCCGCCCTTTTTAAGGTGGTTGCGCGTCACGCGGCGCACTTAAAGGGAGAAAATCTTACCTGCCAAACGCAAGGCCAACATGAACCATTCTATCTCAAAATAAAATTCCAAAACCAAAAATTGGAGGGACCCCGCGACGCGCATGACTTCCCAGATTTGGTCGAGTCATTTTTAAGTAAAATTAGAACTGATAAATGGTCCGATCCGTTATGGTATATTGGGTACCTTAGGAGTATATTTATTGAAGTTATTGAATCTTTTTAAACCCAAAAATTCACCAATAGGTAACCTTCACTCAAAATAAAACCCAACAAATATCAATCAAGCTAAACCTTAACTCAAAATCCAACCTTCCAGTCATTTTCTCGAAAACCTCCCTTGATGACAGATTTAAGCTCCAAGGAGATACCAAACATTATACAGTTTAATCCACCAAGAATTGTGGGCTTATCTTCAACTAAAGTATGGGTATCATTCTGGGACTATCTTACATTACCGGAGCAAATTTCAAAGCTTTTCAAATATGTTGCAAACAACATAGAAAAACCTATTATGAATTCTACTCAGGGGATCCTGCATGAAAGGATTTGAATCAATGGTGTATGGGACTAATAATGATGTAACTTGAACAATTTTAGATCAAAAACTCTATGACCCATGCAATTATATGAATTCCATTTTTGGCCTCTAATATGGGTGATTTGATCATGGATTAATTGAGTGAATTTATGTGTGAATTGTATGGGGATATTTGAATGAATATCCAATGATGTTCTATTGTATATGTTGGGAATCATTGTTATGGTTTTTTTTAGGTGGTTTGAGACTTTTTAGATGGCTATGGGTAAGAGCCTTTGTGAAGTGACATCTGAAAAAGGCTAAGGAAATGGTGATATTACTGATGTAGAAGGTGGTAATTGACCTAATCTTCTATATATGTAGAATTGATATTGAAGTATATTGCTTGATTATGTTCACAAGTAGGGTGCGTTGGTTCTGTTTTAAATTGTTATGAACATGCCCTTGTCAACATTATTAGGAGAATTGGTTGTATATGGTGGTAGCTGGTATAGGTGCTCAATGTAAGGATCATGTGGTGTGTGGGATGAGTAAAATGGAGAATGATTCTCCATGATTCTATGTGAAAGGATGACTATGGTGATGTTTTATATGTGTTGTTAGTGTATCTTGTTAGGTAGAACTTAGTTTTTCTAACATGGACTTGAATGTCTATGAATATGTATATGAAGTGATGGGTGTTTTGGGTGTCTGATGGTAAAAACTATGTCCCTTACTTGATATATGCAATTTATGTGGAATGTGAACTCTTGACTTAAAGGCTTAAGCACCTTTGTCATGTAATGTGCATTGAATGGATGTTGAATGGAAGTCTAGGACGGTGGTCCTAGATGGTAACCTCCTACGTATGACTAGTATAAACCTGACATGAAAATAAGGTAATATCTTGGAACCTTCAATATAGAAAATAAGGTTCTTGAAACCCCTGAAGGTTTAAAGTCGAAATGGTATCCTTCTTGTTGTGAATGATGGACTTAGGGGATGTTGGCTGGTTGTCATGCCAACTGTAACACTTGGAATCCAATAGGTGTAGTAAATCCTAAGATAGGTTTCATAAGGTCAAGTATTGTTTCTAAGTTATTTTAATTAATATAGGGCATTAGGAAGTTTAAGAACCAAAACGTCTACAGAATGTCCATGATGTCCGGAGAAGTTGGTTGAAGGGGTGGCTATGTTAGCGTGGCCTTAGCCTATTGATAACTTTGGGACTCAAAAATGTATGAAACTTGTGGGAGGGTAAACTAAAGGTGTTTAGTGTTCCATGGTCGAAACGTTTGGTAGGAACTACCCAAGGACACATAAGGGCCCTTGAGGAGGACCCCTGCAGGTTGAGACACGTTGCAAAGCAATGTGAACGACCGAGGCACTTCAAAGGCCCGTGGTGGACCAACAGTATGATCGATGCCACCGTTGCCCATACTTAGGCTGGTTGGTTGAAAGCCCCTCAACGCAAAGCTCTGAACTCTACCAACGAAAGTGCAGACTACGGTCCTTTGTTGTGTGGATCGATGGGGCGTCGATTTGCCAACCGTCGTACCCACAGTTTAGCCAATATGGTACGACACTCGCATTGCAAAAGTCTCGTAAATCATCGATTGTTTGAGCGAAGAACAAGAGGGTAGTAGGTCGGGACTCATAGACGGCCAGCGGCGGTTGGTTCCATCGTGTGGGGTGAGTTTTCTACAATTTTTATATTAACTCATTTAATAATTAGGTGGTTTAGGGGATTATTTACGGAGTAGGGGGAGAACGAATTAACTAACTAAAAACCATATAACAATCCCCAACCCCAATTTTAAACGAAATTAGAACTCAAAAAATCATAAACTCTCTTCCTTATCTCTTCTTATCTTCTCATAATTGAACTCACGCCATTGAAGAATAGCAAAGGCTAAGGGTTTGGTCTGTAAAGGGACCAAACCACATCAAATTGCTGTCAAATATTAAAGTATGGATCTAATTAACTTTGAGACTCTTGCCTCAAAGAGGTCCTTAGAACCAAATGGATTCAAAAAATAGTTTTCTAGGGGTTTCATCCAATACGAATTGAAGTTATGAATTCAGTGTTGAGGATTTATTTAGGGTATATTGAAATATTAACCTGTTAGTTTAAATTGTTATGGTAATGTTGAGGTTTGGTCTAAATTTAAGAACACGATCCTTAATCCCTAACCCTAGGTAGTGATCTTGACGTATAATTGGATATTGATCATTCATTGAGTAGGTTATTGATTAGGAGACTATCCTTATGTGCTATTATGGTGGAATTAAGAGAACTATAGGCCTATCATGCATTCTGAGATGAATTGTAGGTTATGGATAATAATGTGAAATTAGCCTATGATCTGGTCTAAAGGTATGATCAAAGATAAATTGTGTTTATAGAGATGCAATTGGCATTGTTATTTTATAGATTATTCTGTTGTTATGATGTTACTCCCCAAGTGGGGTTGGAGTTATGGTTTGATGGTGTAAGACCTTGATAATTATACTATGATATAAGGTATACCCACAATGGAAATCATAGTTACTAAAAACTCAATCCCATAAACATCAAATTTCATACTTGACTGAAACCCTAAGGAAAACTCAACTTTTAAAATCCCTTTTTGAAGGAACCCTTGAGGAAGGATCTCAAAGGTGAAATAAAAACTATACCTTAATGTTTCTCGGACAATTTGGATGAGAATCAATGCTTTTCCAGCCCCCAAACCCTAGTTCTTTCTTGCCTTCAATGGTTGTGATGAGTTCATTTACCAGAGGAGAAATAGAGAGAAGGAGAGAGTTGTCTTTGGTTAATGACGGGTTAAGGGTATTTACAGAGGGGTTAATAAACATAATGTGTTTCCTTAATCACAACTAAATCCTAAACCACTTAATTAATTAAATGTATCATTAAAAATTCTCAGTGAAATTTCGACCCTCATCGACAGACCCGTCAAAGGTCTATCGGTGGGTAAAGGGACAACCCCCATCCATTTTTCCGCCCTCTTCATCTTGTTAGAGACTTTGCAGTCGAGGGCTTCCTCCAATTTTTTCAAGTAGGGGAGGACGGTGTCTCGACGCCACGTTGTCCCCTTCCGCGAGTGTTACAGTATTAGCGTAACACAAGGGCATTCACAATCTTCTTAGTGAGGGACGGCGGTGGCCTTAGACGCCTCTGTCAGGCAACTTACGGCATGTCTGCCGTCGTTGCATACTGACAGTCAAGTGTTGAATCAACTGCAGGGGTTCTTCAGAGAGCCCTGGTGGTTCTTGGGGGAGGTCGTACACGACGTTTCAATCATGAAACTACGCCTCAAACACCATTGATACCTTTACACTCATTTAGTACATTTTTACTTCTAAAGTTAGTAAAAAGCTAAGTCACACTAACACCTCTGTGAACCAACTTCAAGAAGTTTGGGACATTTGTTGTCGTGTAAACCTTATAAATAACCCATATTCTTTCAAAAAAAAGACTTAGAACGGTCAGTATACTTATGACACCTATTGTGAAGTTTTTGCTGACGGATTGGGATTTTTATAAGTGTTACAATTAAAATGATATATGATAAAAAAAATTTTGGGCAGATAGATTATATATTATAAGAATTATTATATATATATTATAATAAATATATATATAATAACGCATTGGCACAGAGTTGCTACTATAGGTTGATTAGTTCACCTTATGAGATTGCCTTGGGTTAATAATGTTAATATAAGAGGAAATGTAGTCAAATGTATGTAATGTGAATTTGGGACATTTAGTATTGGGTTCTTGTGAGGTACGTGATTGAGTTGAGGTTATGGGCTTTTCTCTGGGTAAATTGCACTGCTAATTGATAAGGATTCATGAGTAGTTAATCTTGCTATATTATATTGATTGATTCTTCTATTCATTCTTTTATGTTATTCCTTGTGGATAGGGTTGTAGTAAATAATCTGGGTGGGGGGGGGTTTTTTTTTTTTCAACTTTATTACTGGTTGGGAAATAACCGTATTACTTGTGAGCTGTAATCATGTTTGGTTGGGTTTTTTGAGGTTGTATTTGGGGGACTCTTGGGCTTGTGTTTTGGGGGCTCTGTGGGGGGGGGGGGGGGGGGCAATTTTAGGGGGGGGGGTTTTTTTCTTTTTTAAAAAAGGGTTTTCTTAAAAAAATGGGGGGGGGGGCCCCGGGGCGGGGGGCCCATTATTTTTTTTTTGGGGGGGGGGGGGGGGGGGAACCCACACCTTAAAAAGGTTTCCCCATTTTTTTTTTTAAGGCGCAAATTGTCTGTTTGGGGGGGGGGGCTTGCTGGTATATGTGATAGGTCTTATTACTTAGACATGTGGAGTACTACCCCATTTTATTCAATTTCCCACAAACATTTTACATTACGATAATTGAAGATTTTGGAAGGTGATATTGTTGCAGGCTTGGATTCCTTTCATTTCATCCAAGTAGGGTAGGTCCTCAAATTCTAGGTTTAATGCCACTATCTAGCTTACGGACTTGTTATGAGCTAAAATGACTCTTTTCATTCTTTCCTTTCAACTGCATACTATACTTTTGTCTAACCGATATGTGGTTTTGTTGAATTAATGTAAGGGGATTTATGCCCATGGTGATAACGTTAAGATGGTATGAGATGAGACAATCTTTGAGAGGATTTTCTATCTATATAGTGTAGTGCAATAAAAGTAAAAGGTGTCTACCTTCTTATACGAAGGGTCTTGTAGACTCGATACGATTATTATATTATGACTATGTAGAGTCTAGGTAAACCTCCAAGTAGTTATAATGAAAGTTTTAAATTTTCTGCATTTGTCAACCTAGAAGAAACGACAGAGACTAAGAGGCTAGTCTTAATCCATTAAAAAGGACGCGACCGCAAGTTTCATATAGGGTAACCTCCAGAGGTGACAGCAACCATATTTAAGGAAAGGTCATTCGTATCCTTGGTAGAGTATTATTTATTTAGTAAGACTAAAATATGGTAGATTTTCATATTCTTTATTGTAATTCAACTTACTCTATAGAACTAAGGCTAAGATACGAAGTGAATATGCCTGTGGTAGTGAACACTATTAGATTGAGGATTGAGTAGCGAACAACCCTTGATAGTCATGAAAAATGTGTCAACATGGGATGTGTTCTATTTTCCTGGAAAGTAGAACACCTCCCTCGGAGTAGGGTTAAGTTCGAATTCCATATCTAGTTAGTATGGGTCTATGTCATTAATGCCTTTCTATCATGTGGATGCATTCTAGTGTTGGAGACGTTTACAATGTGTAGTAATTGGATGGGAAAGATATCATACATGGCACGAGTAGGATTTGAAGGATGCTAGATGAGGGTTCCCTTAGTTTTTCATACCATTATGTGAATCCATTTAAATGCTTAATTGTTTCTTAATTGGACTTAATTATGATGAGACTTAAGTTAAGCATGTGAATGCAAAAGGTCTTAGCTAGGGTAGCTTTAAGGATTGATTAGGTAGACTTGGAGAGGGTTATGGGCGGGTCTCTTCAGTCTTATTCAAGTGATTCTTAGAAGTAACCTTGGGTATAGAGAGTCTAAGTTGATGGAAAAAGGGATAATCTTACTTAGGTAGCTGTGTTGAAGAGGGTGTATGGGTGGTCTCTTCTTCTCTTACTTAAGTAAGTCTACGATTAACCTTTTTGGGGTAGGGAGGTCAAAATGCATTATGTGTCTCAAATGGTTTGGGGCTTTTGGAGGGGATTACTTAACCTATGTTTCTTCTATGTGTATGTTGTTTTGAACGGGTTCTTATACTTGTTTTGTGAGGTTTTCTCTAAAACGTGTATGAAAAGCATGTTATAAGTAAATGGCTGTTTTGCATGGTTTATTTGCTGTCACCATACTTAGGCATGTGAAAAGCCATGTTATAAGTAAATGTATGTATTTAGCATGGTTTTATTGCATTGTCACCATATTTTGGCATTCAATTACTAATTTCATATGTTTTTACTTACAAGTGTAGCCGGCCAGTGAGAGTCTCTTAGGAGTGAATCTTGGGAATAGCCATTCTTCTCAAGCAAGTTGGATTCCTCATTCAGATTCGAGGACAGTATGTTGAGGTTTTCCTTTCCAAAGAACACTTGTATGGAACTTTTAGTATGTCCTTTCAATAATGATGAATTTTGGACCCTGATATTAATGTGCCGAAAGATGGATACAAGAGAATTGGTCTCTTTCTTATGTTTCTTATAAAGAGATTTGAAACTCTTGTGTGAAAAGTTTTAATTGTGCACTATTTTCATATATATATGTGGAATATGCCTAAGGGTTGTATAAGACTCCCAAAAATTCGAGTTACCCGTGTGGCACGATTTTAAAGATTTTCTAACTTCTAGGGTTTTGTACTTAGGTTCGTTGCCCACGTCCAGGGTGTAGGCTCGCGACATGAACAACACAAACTCTGAATCTGCTCAATTACTGTAATAAATCATAATCAGTATTATGCCAACAAAAAAAAAATATTATTTTCAATTAGAAAATTCTAGGCTATAAAATTCTAGAAATGTTGTCACACTTCAAAATGTTTGGTTAAGGAAATTCCAATTGTAGGGCTTATGATATAAGTGGCAGATTGTACATAATAAAATTTTAACTTTATAAGTTTGTTGTATAAGAGGTATAAAGGTTATAATTTAGAGTTGTGAACAAAAACAAAACAAAGGTCACACTGAAAGTGTAAGGTTTTATCAAATAAAAATGTTGCTCTAAGAGGCTACCAAAGTATGACCTTCTTACTTGCAACGACCCCATGACAATCGTGTAGATGAATGACAACACTCTTGAAAATCGTGATCATAAAGTCAAGCTTCACACATCTTAGTCAATCCCTAAAAATATGTTTTTGAGAGTCAAAAAAGTAGCCTTTTGTCAAGGTCAAACTTTTACAAGTAATTGAGGACCCCACACTTCCAGAGGTGATTAAAGCCTACAAATTGCAGTCTTCCTTCATTTCTAGAAATTATTACTAGTTATTAGTGTTATTCTTTGTTAGTTTTAGTTAATTGTTCAATTGTTGTTGCTGTAGTTAGCTAATTTAATCCTTGATGTTTTCATTTAGCCTATTTAAATGTATTAATTTTGAGTTTTAAATATTATTAGTTTCTTAATCTTGTTAGTGGCTGTGAGGTTTGAATTGATAATTAAATATAAATCCTATAGGTTCCTATCAAGTAACAAGGTACTACACAGATTCCTTTGTACTGCTTATTAGGGGGGCATACTTTGAGACAACCTACATTGTTGGGGGTGGTGTTCTATGAGGTGCCTCTAGATTTTGTAATTTGATTCTATTAGCTAACCCTTCACTAACTTTAATGTGTTTTGGGATTGCTAATATTCTGTGAGAGGGTCACCCACTTGCAACGTCACGGTGATGACTTGAGTAAAAATAGTAATTCAATGTTAAGGTTAAAAGAATTTTAGAAAAATGGAATTATAAGGGATTTAAAGTGTTAGAGTAAGTCGCCACCTAATTTGTAAGAAAATAACTAGAAACCAATAAACAATTAACTTCAAAGAAATAAACGAAACCAAAAAAATTCTAAGTATGGAGTTAGTGTTTCGAATGGAAGGGTTAGGGAATCCTTGAACCCATTAATTGTGGGTTCCCAACGGAATTCATTTTTCAAATTGAGAAGGAGAGATAACAACGATACACATGTATAATAAACGTCGTAATATAAACAAGTAATAAAATAAGCTAATATAAAAAAAACCAGCCTTAAAATTGGCCTGACAGTCAATAAATATATACCGCATATTGAATAAAAAAGTGCAAATTTGACCTTCATTCAAATAGTTTCAATGGGCAACAACTCTAGGACCTGTGTAAAAGACTTAGTAAAGTGTTATAATAATAAATAGAATAAATCAAATAATAACCTTTAAAAAAAGCATTTTATTTAACATTGGAATCTGAAAATCGACGGTAATTTCTTCATCGGCCAAATTTTACCAAACAAAAATTATATGTATTTAAACTCAATTTTCATCTATTATATTTGGAAGGCCTCCAAAAGCGATAGAAAAATTTTATTCATTGGTATTGAACATGTTACTTAAGACAGAAAATTAAATTGACATTAATAAAAGAGGAACAAAACATAAACAAATGCAATACCCAACAGGAAATAACTAATCCACATACACCTTAAGTACGGGGGAAAAAAAGACAGAGAAGAAAAATAACAAGGAAATTAATCTAAATTAAACTAATAGAAATCTGTGAATGAAAACAAAAATAAATGTAACAATCGGCATATTGAAATCAAAACAATAGTTATTCACTGGCAAATTCAAAAAAGTTATCTATTGATTGATATTTGCATAAATTTAATTCAAAAATAGTTTCAGCAAATATCAAATAAATTGACAATTAACAAACACCAAAAAAACAATAAATGTAACCAATCAGAAGCCAAAACAGAGAGCGTAAAATATTTACAGACAAAAGATTTTATTACTCAAATGGAAAGAAGAGAAAGGTCCTTGGGGGTTGTAAGGGTTTGTGTGGGGAGTTGTTTGTTTTGTGGTCGGCGGAACTCGAAGCTTGGCTTGCCGAAGATAGGTGCGGCCATAGACAAGGAGCGATATGTTGGAGCAGCTGGGGCTGAGTTTTGTTGTTTGTTTTTTTAACAGAGGTGAACCTGAAATTCGAAGATTTTTTATGAACCATATAAGATAGCTCAAAATATGAGGTCTAAGCTAAACTTAAAATAAACAAAATATTAAAAACAAGCTTATCGGATTCGAACCTGCGTCTTACATGGTTGGAAGTTTGTTTCTACCAATTGCACAAGGTAAATTCTCATATTTTGTTAGTTAATCATAATTTCAACCAGTTTTCAAAAAGATATCCATATATACATCATGATTTTTCGAAAGTTAGCAGTGTGCAGGCACCCCCTTCCTATAGTCGTGGTCCTCCCCTGGATTTTGAGTTCTCTTCACGTGAAGATGCAAAACAAAAAAGCAAAAAACACATGGTGAAAGGAAAAGGGGAGGGAAGTAGAAGGTCTGATACGTTGTGTTTAGCTCCGTTATGGAGCTTTGACTCCTCACCGGGAGTGCTGTCGGAAATGGAAAACTAAAGAGTTTTGAGTCAGGTAGCGTGAGGTGGGTAGTTAGAACACAAGAGAGTAAGGGGTATGAGAAAATAAGTCAACTGATGGGGTTGGGTTGGAAACATGGGTTTTTTTGATGGTCGTTGGCTGCTCGTCGGTTGCTGGAACTTGACAGGACCCGTGAAGCTCACTGCTCCCGTTGCTTTTTGGGTGATTTTTTAGATGGGTTGAGTAGGGGTGGCAATTTCAGCGCAAATGTGCAATGAACTCCTCTTTTGTCCCTATTTATTTCAACGGATCGCTCATCTTTTCTTTCTTTTTCTTCATAGGGTACAATGTGATTTTCAACCTATTGACCTCATATACTCTGGCCCCCCCTGGTTACCCGAGACTCTCTATCCCGTCCCTATGCCTCCCTCTCCCGCCCCCGCTTTTTTTGTTTTTGCCCTCACCCTCCCCAACCGTTCGCGGTCCCTTGTGGAAGGTGAGCTGGGTCCGGGGGTGCCGGGGAAGGGGTTGGTATTTTTCTTGTTTTTGAGAAAACAAATAGATTTTTTTTGTTTTTGCGAAAAATAAAAAAACTTAGGGTTGGTGGGGGGGAAGGTTGGGCAGGGGGGTAAATTTTATTTATTTGTTGGACACGGGTTCAAAGTACCCCTCACGCGTGTTTGTTGATGACTTCTCCCTGCGTTAAAAGGAAGGGAGGGGTACCATGGCGGGAAAGAAGACGGACACAAATATAGCCGCCGGAGAGGGAAACCCAAATGACAGGAAAAGTACCGTAAGGGGACGGAAAGGACCGAAGGGGAACGCAAGCCGACCCTACGAAGAAGAGAAGCGATTTCTTGTACCACAAATCAACTTTGTGTTTTCCTCACTACAACCAAAGTCGCCACCTCTCCGAGATCTCCTTCACCATCACCGCCAAACAACCACCCTCTCCGAGTAGTTAAGTAGAGTGGGAAAGTCGAGTAGGGGACACATTTGATAGAGACTCTTTTTACCATGTACAATAAATTTTTTCTTCGTTCTATTAGCAGACTCCGTTTAGGTCAAATGCAAATCCTTAAAATCAATTTTGTTCTTTCTTTTACTTTTGCCAGAGTAGTGAATTAAAATGTGTCTTATGTGTGCTTGCAAGATTTATTACTTGAACATATTCTTCTTTTACCCACAACTTTAATTGAATTCTACAGTAATAAACTTCCAAAAGTTAGTTAAGTTCAACTATAACTTATAGAGGTCCCAAAAGTGCTATATGTGCACTTGGTCGCTCGGGTCAAGTACTGATGAGAGCACATAGCCTAAGTTGGTGACACTAAATTGTTTTTGGTATTATGGAAGGCTCAATTATCATAAAGTGAAAACAAAAGTGGATTTGGGTAAAAGAAATGGGTTAGATCATTTAAGTGAGTTAATCGGGTTGAAAATTTGATATTGAAAGTAAAATTAGATAATTTTTACTGATTTGGGTTTTCCATCAAAAGACGGGATATTTATTAAGGTTATTGGGACAGGGGTAAAAGTAACTTGCTTTTAACAGCAAGGGTAAATACAACAAATAAAACAAAGGTGAGAGTAATTTTGATCCTTTTCCTCTTTTTTTTTTTTGAAAAATAGATTTTTTTGTTTTTGGGAAACAAAAAAATTTTAGGGGTCAGGTTGATGGATGGGGGGGGTGGTAGGGAGGCACGGGGGGAGGGGGTAACTTTTTTTTTAAAAAAATATAGATTATTTTTTGTTTTTGGAAAAGAACATTTTTTTAGAAGTAGGTTGATACGAAAGGTGCGGGGGAGGGTGGGGGTTCCGGGGGAGGGGACAATTATCTGTTAATGATATTTTTGGAAAAAAAAAACAAAACAAAATTTAGGGGCAGGTTGGTGAAAAGTTGGGGGGGTTGCCCCAGGGGTTTGCGTGTTTGTGGGGAGGGGGAATTTTTTTTATTTGAAAAACAAACATTTAAATGGGGTTTCTAAAATCATTTTGCACAAATCATAATTTGATCATAGTATTATAGATAGATTGTAATCCAAACCATATTTTATCCTTATCTATTGAACCATCCAAATCATCAGATTCAATCCAAACCCATTTGTCACTGTAGTTTGGAGAAGGGAATGATTAGTTTACGGTATATTAGTTGTTCACGGAAAAAAAAGGAAGAAGGGTCTAGTCTTGGGGGTGGTGAAACTGGCTGGGTCGGAAAAACAGGACTGCGGGAGGGCATGTGAGAGCTGCTTGCTGTAGAGTTTTGGTGACGGTCTTCACGTAATAAATAGGACACAAAAATGAACGGATTATGGAGGGTTGAAGAGGAGAAAGAAGAGGGAACCATTATTCTTTAGTTTAACTAAGCTTCGCCGATTTTGCGGTGGTGGTTTGACGGGAAAAAAAGTCAAAAAATGAACTCTTGAATAAAAATCATGAAAATTCTCAATCTTGTTTGAAATATTTCACACCTTTACAATGACCTAAACTATCTTTCATATAGGAATTAAAATACCCATACCATTATTTTAAATTATGTGTCAAAAACAGCGGTTAATAAAAATATATGGGTATGAATTTTGGACTGTGCCAAAAAAATATCAAATAAATATTAACAAAAGTAATAGAGAAAATGATTGTGAAAAATGTAATTAATGTAATCAATGACATGTAAAAAATGCAATTTAATAGATTTAATGATCTTATAAAAAAAACAAATATTCGAACGTCTGGCTGTGACAAAATAATATAAACAAAATTAACCGATAAAAATCCTAATACTTTGATTTAAAAAAAGGACAACTATCAACAATTGCAAGTAAAGGGCAAAACAAGGTGTTTTGAACTATTTGAAAATAAAATCTCGAATAAGTAATTAATTTAAACTATTAGACCAACATTTTGTGCATCATTATTTTATGGACAGGTTGTTTTCACACTAGAAACCTCATATTTTTGGCTTCGATATTGTTATTTGGAGTGTTTAGGACTTTATCTACTATGTCATCTTGGCCTGATTATAGATCTTTTTGGGGAAATAAGTTTCATCTAACGAGTAAAAAGCCTCTTTAGGTTTCCTGAGTTATTCATGAAAACATATATATGATTAGTAACTCTACTTATGATAAGTCACTCAATCATTAAACTTAACTATTTGTTAAAGTTACTCACGCAAACATCTAAAGTTTTCATCCAAAAATTATATACTTTATCTGTGCCCGATATTGTTTGTCATTTTATGCTTTTCGAAATCAATTTGGACTAAGTCAAAGTTAAATTAGATCACCATTAATTCGATATTTTAAACCAAAATGATATTCTACAAACTATAAAGAAATGACTATAATCTGTAGTTTTTGCATATTAATATAATGAAAAAATATATTTTTTAAAATGTTAGTCAAGTTTTTATAATTTGACTCTAAATAGAAATCATAGCAAATAATACCAGACGAAGAAGTAATTTCATTCTTTGTACAAGACTTGTTCTTTTCTGAAGAACAGGGAGAGAGCTTAGTTTGTATAATCTTCTATTAGTTCAGATTACAATATAGTTTGGTAGAAATCTTGCATTTTTAATCTCAAGACTAGTTTTTTTAGCTTGTCTGGAGAAATTATTGACTGAAGCATTTAATAAATCCCCAATTAATAACATTTTGGATAGTGTCGTTTTAATCAAAGACATTCCTACTGGTCCCTACCAAACATATCCATTTATTTACTCTTTAGATGTTCCCATCTTGTTTTTTACACTTCGTTTCCAAATAAAATGATTTTTGGTCATTGTAATTAATTTTAATTTTTTGTTTTTCATATGACATATTTAAAACATCAAAGATCAAGGATATTTTAATACGTTTTGGGACATAATTTAATGTTATGACACAAAATTCAAACTCTTCATTTATTTTTATTGTGTCAAGTCAAACAAGATCATTTCCTTTGGTAAAACAAAGATCATAATCAGGGGTTGGCTCGACTTTTTAAAAAAGATCACGTTTCCTTAGGCCCCAAATTAAGGGCCTCATTTTTTATAATAATGGTTATAGTATTATTTTTAACAAATGTTGAATGCTATGTTGTAGAAAGAAAGTAACACAGTGTATGAAAAATGAGGGATTATTAGAAGAAATCTGATAATTTTGAGCACTATATCTTATGAAATATTTAAAAAAATAAAAATGTTTATATTATAGGTGACCACTAGAAGAGATAAATTATATAAAAGTATTAACAATTAGTTAAGGTCCCCCGTTTTTATTTTTGTTTTAACCTCTAAACTCTGAGAGCCGTTCCCGATAATAATTATTAACATTCGCTTATATATCATCCGGCTGCATACTGAAAGTTACCCTATGGGACTGCTACCAAATCCCACCAAAAGAAACTTCACGCTCACTAAATTAAAAATTATGAAGTTCAAAGGTGTAACTAACCAAGTAAGGGTCAGAATATGGAAAATTTATTCAAATTCCAATAGAAAATTAAAATCAAAGCACATAATTTTAATTGTTTTGGTTTACTTTTGAACTGCTTAGGAATAGTTAAAATACATATCGACATACATCTAGTGAAGGTAACTTGTGCTCCGAGGAAAATTGTAGTACCGCAAAAGTAAACCAACACATAGTACGCTTTGTTCCAGTCTCGAGCAAAGAATATTTGGCTATATGAACCATACTATCTATGTTGCACCATTCAATTCATTTATGGCAAGATTATATGAAATAAAAAATTAAATACAAAGGTCACTACAAGTTCTCTTATTTTCTGCATCATACAAATAAACAAAAGAAAATTATTAAGGAAAGGCAAACCTAAAGAGGTAACCTACTAAAATATATTATGTTTTCTCATAGAAAGATTTTCCATGGCTATTTCCATAAATATTTTATGGAAATATGTAATTGTTTCATTGGAAAAATTTGAAAGAATAATTTGTGTTTCCATCATTATTTTCTCGGTGTAGCTTAATTGTAATTGAAAATGTGTGAAAAATCATATTCTATAGCATAATGTTGGGTTTTAAATAAATTTTCTCAGGCTTTTTGTTTCTATAAGTAGTTGTTATAAATGTTATACTGAACTTTAACAGTTGCTTAGATGATAACCCCCCATATTTGTTATAAAGTTAAATAATATTCATGTTTGTTACTATGTCATTTGTCAAAGTGTCATCTTACTTTTCAACAGGAGAATGTACATCAAGTTTTTAGAAGGCAGAAATATGAAGACTCACCAAATCTTTGCTTTAAGATTCAGAAAGGCCAACAACAATATAAACACAGTCCTATAAGAAAAGAGAATGTATCAGAGACAAGCAACTTTATATATATATTTTATATATTTTTATTGTACCCACTAACATTGTAATCCCCAATTTTTGATGGGAAGTTTTTATTAATTGAACATCTTTGAGAGCAATATTCTAAGAAAATAATGAGGATTTATTAATCCTCTAATTGGCCTTTTGTTGGGTTTATGCAGGTTAACTTGTAGTTTTACATAGATTCATAATGTCTTCATGTTACTTAAAATTTTTTGTTTTGTATAGGTTGTAAGAATTCAGTAATTATTATGTGGATAATGTTTCAGGCAGGCTGCTTATGATCATTGGAGCCCAATGGGAATATGAACTATTAAATGGGATGTCATGTCTTGGCCTCCTGTGCTATGTTGTAAGTCACCTTTCCTAATTCTCATAATTTCTCTTTTAAGAACTAATGTTATACTTGTTGAAGTGTGACCTAGCTTATCGCGGTGAATTCTGTCCGCTCTGCTCCACTGGCCTGTTGTAGAATGAACAACTGCCAAAGGTACCGGACACATTATGAGCCCTGGGTGGACTTAGGTGGACATGGGAAGAAAAGAAGTGATATGGCTATGTTGGTGCTCAAGCTACAGAACAGGTGATTGGCTCTCGAAATTCAAAGGAAAATTCCGCATTGTTGCAAAAGGACTCCCACTGTTTAGATATGCTCCCTGGAGTCCTTATAACCCACAATTTACAATTGTTGTAAAGGTAATGAAAAGAATAAATTTTATTCAAACTAGATTGGTCCAAAGCTCACAATTTGTAGCTGTCCTGTTAATTTTGAAGGTGGAGTTTGCTTCTTGGGGCCAGAGCGCCTCAAGCTTTCCGTCTCTCTGCTTCAAGTTGATTTGGTCAAGCTGGTACCACAAACAAGACTGTAACTCACTCCCCAAGAACTGCACTTCGACTTTGCTGCTTGGACCTGGCGCCGTTCACTTGTATCCTGCAAGATTGTTCCCGCGCCAACCAAATTCTTCACAACCCACCTGAATCTAAGAAGGAAACTCAAGCACTCAGTAAGTTCCTTCTTTTCTTACTCTTACTCGCGCAATGTGTAACAAGTGATCCCAGCCCACTGTTTCAGGACAATGTAATTGCCTTATCAATTTTTATTGTTATCCTGTGCAGTGTCATGGAATGTAACATGCACATACTCCTCATTTGTAGCCACAAACTCCAAGATGTTGTTGTCTCTCCCTCTCAACTTTCTACATAAACCATTACTTCTTGTCCCTCTTGTGCTTGCGGTTGTGAGAACAACAACAAATGGCATCAAGTAATCCCTCTGTGATTTATTTTTACAGTCAGTTTAACATTACTGAATCTCTCGTTACACAAACACAGAGCGATGCCAAGCTACTCAGTCATGTGGGGGTAAACACTCCACGAAAAGACACTGCACCATTACTACATGCACCCACTATGTGTCCCCGTTAAAATCCATTGGGGCATGTAAACTCAAACTATAGGAATTTGGAGGAGTCAAGATTACTGTTACCAACTTCAATTCAACCCAGGGTCTAATTACACACAGTTGACTCTTGTTGATCAACTCCAAATCTTACCAATGTAACTCAAGTTTTAGCTTTTGATTACAGCCTCTTGTCATATCAGCTATAATAAGTTCTTTGAAATATTGCATCAAGATAATAGCTAATTTCATGTCTGACTACCCACTATCAGTAAACCCACAAACAATCCTTATCCATACTAGGTAAATTTCAGTTACATTAACATAAACATAATAATCTTGTGACCTTTGCTATTAAGCTAGTGAAATAATCTTGAAGCAAAACTCAGGCTCATGTGTGGAAAATATTGTTTAACCGAAACCTTGTCTCTACTGCAGATTACACACCGGTATGTTCTACGGTATGAATTCTACAATGACTTACTTATGAGTCAGGGCCACTGGAAATTTCAATCAGAAGTTCTTCTCCAAGATAAGGATACTTTTCCCTTAAACAAGATGCGGCATTTCCGTCGAAAAGTATACTTCAATGCGATGAGGCATGCTACCAACACCAGATAGTTTATCCATACTACCCAATTTCGCCCACCAGAATCTTGATGCTTTTCGGACTTGGTTTGTCTACTTTGGAGTTTACTTGTTCTGTTTTGATCGTTCCTAGTTTGTGAACAGTACAATTTTGAAGCCAAGCAAACCATTTCAGGTAGTATCGTGTACCGTACTTGAAAAGTCTTTGTAGAAGAAAGATTTCGATTCGAACTTTTTATTACTGCAAATCTAGAGTATTTGAGCTATCAGGTTCTGACAAGCAGTGACAAATATTTAAAACTTTTCTTACTGTCAGGTCAAGTGTCCCCGGAATCTAGAAACTGCTTAAAAAATATCAATACTTCATAAGACATTGCAAAATGTTTGTATTCACAAAAAAAATCACGAGAGAAATTGAAGAATGATCATCTCAATTTGTTGATTCAATACATAAAACGATACATGGTATTATACACGATAGAAATCAGACATAAAAGGAACAAATTATTCTACAGTTTATGTTAGGCCTACCACACATTCTATGTAATATCTCTAGTTCTACGGCTATACAATATTCTAGGTTCAAGGTGAACCTAGTAGGTTTTTGCTAACCCTGTATTTGTTTAAGAAATTTTAACCCAACTACATAACTATGAATCATTATCATGTATATTAGACTCGAGGTGTTATAGACTGTAGGAAGCCAAAACTGCAAATCCTGGTTCCTTGAGTTGCAACCATATAGAACAAAAGAAAAACAAGGTTTCAGAAGGCATTCAATCGAGCTTGAGAAACATACAAAATAATATGATTTCAGCAGGTAACGAAACATTGTGATACAAGTAGGGAAAATCTACTGATAGCACTGCCAATTCCAAGTGATAAGACTTCTATTGTTAGCAAAGAAGAATCTAGAAACATAAGTGTAGCTCTAATTTAAGCAATAGACCTTCCGCTGGGAATCAGCATTCACATATGTGGATCTGTATCAGGAGGTGGCCTTGCTGGAAATATCGTTTACAGATGCGGATATGCCTCGAAGGTGGCCCTTACACAGTTATCACCATCGAAATCAACTCCCTCTGCAGGAAAGCACAATACAACCTTATCTATGTTTATTTGATGCAATTTTTTTTGGAGTAGAAGTTCAAAAACTGGACATTTGCTGAAGGACAGGTCGCACAAGTAGAATCATAGAGGATTAACTCCCCATACATTGCAGTATCATATGTTGAAAAGATTCGGAATTAGTCATATCTATGTAACCTACTCATAAAGTAATATTCCACAAACGAAAAAATGGCCACAGTAAATATGTTTATTGGAAATTTAACGCAAAATGCAATTAAGGATTTGAACGATTACTATTAAGTGAAATATTATGTTTCTCTTAGTGCTGTCTCAGACTGGTACCATGCATTGTGTAAGTGCTCACCTTATTTCCTCACGCTAGCTTAGGGATTAAGTCACCTTAAGTGATCGTTTGTACGTAACTCTGATTCTCGAATAAAGTAGGGGCCGCTGGAAAATCTTCTAATGTCTAAGTAGTAACTGTTTTTTTAGGTAGCCTTTTATAATTCATAGAGACCTTACGTATGTGATCCCATAAGAGTTGGGGGAATGACTTGTACTTGATGTTGAAACGTCCGATGATGTTTATCAAGGTTGGGATTTGGACAATTAAGTTCCACTATGAGTAATTCATATGGGAATTGAAGTTTGTTAGAGTGATTTTAACCTCCAATTTTATCTTGTAGTTGAGTCAACATGCCAATAATCCAACTGGACACATGATGATCTGTGCACTGTACCAAAGGAGTAAAGTGTTCCTTCTTCCATGGTCCACAATGAAGCTAGGTGCTGCGTTTTCTACCTACAATAAAAGAAAGGGGAAGTAGACAACCGATAGTAAATTACAAAAGAATTCGACACAATTAAGGTGTGCCCAAAATATAACTGGACATACGCAAAACACAACTTCCCGGTTTTTATTGCCACTATCTTTGCATCCAAGAACTTAGGACATTGTACAATTGTTTCATTGTATAATACATATAGGAACCAACCTGTAGATTATTATGACCCATGAACTGTAAGTATGTGCATGTGACATTCCAAGTCACTGTCATTAACACATACAGAGTTTTAGAAATTAGCCTGGGGTACGAACTGCATCTTACAAATGAGCATGTATTAAGAACTTACCAAAGCCGTGTCCTCTTCTCCCATCTGGAGTAACAAATTTAGTTGGTTTAACAATTTTTAGCAGGCCCCATATATATCCAGGTCCTGTGCTTTAAAGTGAAGTTCTAGGTATTCCTAATTGTATTGTTGGTTGTTTCCAGGGCAAACCAACAGTGAGTTGGACTAAACTAATGGATAATTTGCGATCCTGGCCCCATGAGTTGACAATCCTCCTTTCACAATTTGCAATCTGCTGGTTGTGAGGAGTCATGCAACAATTCGATAACTGTTGATCCTTTCCTATACGACAGTAATGCGGAATAATCTCCTTTGTCGGGGGGGGGGTGGCCTTGAATTTTTGAGCACTTAATTTCTCCGTCATCTGACTTCCTAGCATGCTCCGTAGGTCGAGTGTGCAATTGGGGCGCGTGCCGCATGGTGGTTCCATGGTCAAACTCCAGGCGGCTGGTGGTTGAATATGCCTATACGATGTTGGATGGTGGTGTTTTAGTCACCACGAGGGGGGGCACCACAAATCCGTCCAAATAACCATAATAATTAATTACAATCCATTTCTCACAAAATCCTCAAGAGTTTTCCACGCTGATAGTGTTAAAGGGAAATATATAGTCCTTACGACATATCCATATGGTGCCAGCTGAAGGACATCCCATTTATTTGTTTTTATGTTCCCATTTGGATTAATGCATCAAACGCAAATAAAATAGCAAAGATGGTAATACAAACACTCATCTTCTAGTTAAACAAAACCTTATAATGTTTGTGGAGATCATACCTTTTAAACAAAAACAAGAGTTAATACTTAATGGTCCACTCAACTAGGCAATTGTTTCCACAGAAATCGATCACTTTCATTTTCCAACTCAATAGTCATTTAACTATCAAATTGTTTCATATAAAGTCAATCAACTTTCATTTTCCAACTCAAAAGTCACTTACTATCACTTCATTGCCACAAAGTCACTCAATCAGTTTATTTATTTTTTCAATAAATTAGTGACGATGAAATTTTAATTATTAACAACCAAAATCTTAATCCAAATATATTCCGTTTAAACCAGTTAAAATCACCCACCCCATTTAAACCCGATCCAGTAAAATAATTTAATCTCAATATTTTGTTTGCTTTTACATTTTGAATCCAAGAGTTGTAATAAAAACTCATCAATTGACAAATAATAAAAATCTATAAGGTAAATCCTTTTTATGTGTTGATAGCCTATTACCATTTTAGCCCATCTTTTTTTTACTCCATGTTTACCTCCCCTTCCCTCCTTTGTCCTCCGCGTTCCCCTGCTTCTTCCCTTCCTCTCCCATCCACTGTTCCTCTCTCCTTTTTTCTGGAGGTGGGTTCCATCCGGGTGGGCCTCCCCCCTTTTCACTCGCTGCATAGTTCGGTTCTTAAGCTTTTGTTCCCATATACCTTTTTCCTATCCCTCCTTTTCCTTTTAAACACCTACTTCAATGTTGCGTGACTTCTGTTCAAAGAATTCATAAGTGGATGATTTTTGAGTCTTTAAACATGACAAGTTGAGTGACTTTCTCTGAAACCATTGATAGTTAAGTGACTTATCTGAAACAAATGATTGTTGAAACCATTAATTATTAACTCTCCAAAAACAAATGGAAGAATGATTTAATGATTTTGTTAACGAATCTACCACAATACAAGATCCATTGATTAGACTAATCCAATAACACCTTGGGGAACCTGGTTAAACTGAATGAGCATAATGCACGAATAAATGTCACGACCCAACCTGATCCTCGAGTGACACTCACACTTACTCTCCTATTGAGCGAACCAACAAATCCAAACCCCAACATTTACCACTTTTTCAATCATAGTGAACACAATATAATGGCGTAAGACTAAAACTCACATGAAAATCAATTAAAATAACTTCTAAACTCAATACTTATTGTTCCCAAAATCTGGAAGTCATACATCAAGAACATCTATCTCAAATTTCTAATCTAAGAGTATCAGAAGCTAACTTAATAAAGGATGGTCCAGTCCGAACTTCAAGACATCAAAGAGTGAAGAGAGAATCCACACGAGCTAGGACAAGCTCACCCCTGATTTCTGATATCGGAGCTGGCTAGAGTTGCAGGGCGAGTCGATGTCGATGACGCATTTTGTGCAGCGCCACAAATAACAAAGAAGAAATCAAGTAATGGGTCGTAACAAGAACACTACTGATAGTTCATCGGCCAACTCAGAATAGAAAGCAAGATATACTGAAATATAATATAAAATCAACCATAAATAAACTTAACGGGTGACTCTCAAAAAGTACCAGACTCATCGCAACAACACCAAGCATACCCTTGGGACTCAAGCCCCTCCACACCATACTCATTTGGGGAAAATAGTTCTTCGAATTTTGATTCATTAACCTAATTCAAGATTCATCCCTCCTACTATTACCTGTGTCGGAACGTGGACACTCTCCGATCCCCCTAAACTACTGTTAGAGTGACACCCGATCCCTAATACTACGTGTCGTACGGGACAACCGCCGATTCCCCTAATACTACGTTCGGAACGTGACCCTACTCCGATCCACTAATCTCATTATTTAATTTCATCAAGTCTTCGTTATGCCAGCTTGCTATTAGCAAGAGGATTCAAGATTTACAGATCAACAGTATCAACATTCTTTTTTCCCTAATTACACAATTCCACTACAAACCCACAATCAGCTATGAAGACTTTACAATACACCCCAATAATATCATCACTAGTAAGAGTTTCATGAAATGACATAAACCAAACCCTACTCCACCTAAGAATCGCGATCAAGCAAGTTACTTCTCAATGCCTTTTCTTTCCTTTCCTCTTCGCTTCGTTTCTCCCTTTTCTCGCTCGTTCTCCCCTCTCTTCTTTTCTTTTATTTTCTTCCAATTCTTTTTCTTTTAACCCTAATTGATCATATAATCAATTATAAAAGATGATCAAGTAACCCACTACTTATTTCAAGGTTACTCTTTAACCCCCCCCGTAAATAACTATTAACTTACGCTACCCACTAAGTCATAAATTGTCATGAATGGTCCAAAACACCCCTTAAAAACTTTTAGTAGCAGAATCCACAACCCAGTCGAGTTTACGCAGCTTGTGACGGCCCGTCGTATCTGCGATGTCCGTCCTGCAGGTCGGCCACAAAGTTCAGAGATCGCTCCAGTACCCAGATTTTCAGAGTTAAGGTTTTGGAACGAGGCCCCTCGACGGACCGTTGTGCTTATGCGGTTCGTCCCACGTCGTCGAGGGTAAGGAAGGAGCCACAGGAGAAAATTTCACAGTATGGGACGACGGAGCCATCACGGTCCGTCGTTACCATGACGGTCCTGTCGGCGTGATCCGTCGACACCCAGTCAGTTTTTTATCACACATGATTCTACTGCTCTAAATGACTAACAAGGTTTTTACAAATTAAAGAGGCCTAGTAGTAGCGGAGAACTATCTCATTAGGTATTCTATATTATATATTTGCTTTTGATTATCATTTTGTAATGTGGCAGTCCGAACAATCTCCCTTTTTTTATTTTCCTTCATCTTTAAGTTCTTTTAGGATCCTACAAACCTTAGTTTGGTTAGGCGATTTGGTAAGCTTTTCCTTTGGCGACTAAATCTCATTTTAGCTACTAAAGTCTTACACACATTGTCTCTAATATATGTAATTTTCCCCCCTTCATGTCACTTTTCCTCGGGAAAAATAATGAGGGAAAGCATCGAAAAAAGATGAAGATCTACTTTTGAGGGTTCAAATTTCTCTATATAGAATGCCAAAGTTGGTAGTCAATTTGATTTTTCCTTCCCTGATAGAAAACATACAATGTTTAAAATCATACTCCACTCTTTGCTCTAGTGTGTTTTGTATAAACCATCATTTTTCTTCGAATGTTTTTCCATTAAATAGAAAATATTTTCTTTTTGAAAAACTATATTTTAAAGCTTAATAATAATGACAGCGGTTAAGAGTGTTTTAGGATATATAGTACAATCTTTTAGTACTAAGATTATCAATCATTTTACTAAGTATAACTGTTTATTAGAGAAACATCTGCAAGTAAGTTAAAATAATTATACTTTGTAACAGCATGACTTCCACACATAAAAGTAAGGGAGTCATAATGTGATGGCTTTTCCTTGAAATTTCATGCATGTAACCAAACACCAGAAAATCACTTAATTTCATTATTCATTTCTTTAAAAATGACCCAACTCCAACTTCGCATCCTTAGAGTTTTTATAACAATATTTATCAAGCCCAATTGTAAGATTCTAATTTTTATTTTTTTTGTTAAAAAAATTGAATTAAAGTTTTGTTCAAACCTTTGAGTATTGCAAAAGAAAAGGTAATAGAAGTTTGTGTCAAACCTGTTGAGTAATTGCAAAAAGAAAAAGTAAATAGTAGTACAGAGTGGCAATTCAATTTTGAGGAGATCTGAAGACCTTCATTATTCCCCGCTGAATTAACTTCCAAGTCAAATCCCATTAGGCTACGGAAGCAGAGACAAATTAATTAAAGTGTATAATGTTTTTGGATTGGGTTTTGCAGTATTAATCCATTATCACATGCTATATTACTATTTGAGGATTCTTAAAGGATTAAGAAGTCATCATCGTCTCCTAGAGTTGTTTCGCTATAATTTACATAGACATTTTAATTAAATTATATCAATTGAACACTTTTAACTAAAACAAAACCTTTCCTATTAGATATTTTTTAATAATAAAAGCAGAAAATATGAAGAATATGTGATCCACTTGCATTGACATGACAAAATGACTAACTAAAATAACATTTGACATTGGCCTCCGAAAATTATAAAAAAACACATTCAATATCTAATTTTTTAAAAGAAAGAAAAAATTGAAAATTCTGCCTAGATAGATCATATATATAATATATATATTCCATACTAAGAGTGAAGAAAGAAAAGAGAACATTTTATTGTGTTATTCAACTCTACATTGCTGACAAAAGGAAATTGATAGCTTCAAATTATTTCTTTAAAATTTTATTGAAATCATTTTTGATAAATTTAACGAACACATATGAAGTTGAGTAAAAGTTCTTGTTCGAAAATTGTGATGAATAAATAGCGGCTAATTTTTTTAATACGTAAAGAAAGTCGTTACTTCTTTCATCTTCTGTTTCATCTTCTATATTTTCTTCCTTATGTTTTATGACCATTTAAAATAAATCATACTAAGAATTTCTTTCAAATTTGAATCTTCATAGTTGTTTTCATTATCTTCTTCCTATTTGAAATATATTTTTTTGTATATAAAAAGAAGAAAAAAAAATAATTTGGAGCTAAAATGAAGAAAATTTTTTGTAAACTAATTTAGAATGAGATGATAGGTAGGGAGTGGGGTGCTTTTTCTTTTTTGAAAAAGTGTAATAAAAGAGACAAAATATTTTTTATAAATAATTATCATGGGGGGGGGGGGTGGGTTGGGTGTTGGGGCGCGACTGTGTGGTGTGTGGCGGACAATCAACGGCGTGTTTTTTGTGGTGGTCCCACGGGTGCGGGGGGTTTAGGCCAATCCCTCCATACCACTCCCTGTCAAATGCCACAAGGGGCAAGACAGAAAGAAAATGGAAAAAACACGATGGTAAGGCGGGTCCACGCGCGGCCGGAAGGCAATACAACTTTTTGTCCTATCAGCATGTGGTGTCTAATAGTACACGGTTTGAATAATTTAGGTGTGAAATTGGGTACAAGTCATAGGTGAGGTGGCAGGAATGAAAGGCGGACAACGTTAAGGAGCGGTCGATGACGAAGCGGAGGTAAAAGGGGAGGTGACACGTGGCGGATCGGCCAAAGGGGCCACTGGGCAGATAAGGGCTAAAGAGTAGTGACAGTTGAGAGGATTTGGGGGGAAACCAGGTGGAAGACACTTATCAACATGTTTGTGGGAAATCAATGACGTAAGACACGCGTCAAAGCTGGTGAATAGTTTTCACTTAAAAAACAAAATTTGGGAACTCACGTCTCTGCAACGTTAACAAGAACAAAAGTAAACGCGTTCTGGCGGGGGAGGGCAGTCACGTGTTCCACTCTTCCCGTAGAGGTGGAGGTAGGTGGAAGGAAAAGGTGGCGGAGATCCCCTAAAACGGGGGGATGGGAAGGAAGGGGCGAGGCAGGCACCCGCGATTAGGGAAGAGAGGGAAGGGCCTGGGGGAATTGGGGGGGAAACAGGGCACAGCGGGGAAAGAGGGGGGGCGGAGGACAGGGGGCCAGCCGGACGCAAGAGGGAGCTGATGGCAGCACGGAGAGGGAGAGAGCAACGAGCAAGAGGAGCGGAGGGGGGCAGGACGACGGGGGAAGAAAGAAGAAAGAGGGGAGAGGAGGAGGAGGAGCAGCAGGATGAGAGCACGAGTAGGGGGAGAGGGGGGCGAAGAGGCCCCGAAAGCGAAGTGAGGAAACTAGAGGAGAGAAGACGAACGCCGGAAGGCGGGGCCTGCGCAAGGGACGTGGAGGGAACCCACGACCCCAGGGCAAGGGAGGCCCGGAGGCTAAACAGGGGTCGGAGGTGGCAAGAGGGAAAGGGGGGGGGGCGAAGAAAAGGGGAAAGAGGACCAGAAGCGGAGGGGCGCTGGCGGGAGGGGGCAAGAGGGCACAGACGGGATACAGCCACAACCAAGGGAAGAAACGGATAACGAAAGGGAGAAGTTGACAAGACCCAAGAAGGGAACGGCGCCAGACGATCAGGACAAAAGCAGGGGAACAAAGTGGGGGATGGGACGGGGAGGGCAATGAAACAGAAGGGAGGTGGGAAAGCGAAGAAGAAATGCATGGGGGAAAGGCGACCAAAGAAAGGGGAGGAAAAAGAGTAGCAGGGCAGAGGCGGGGACCAGGAAAGAACTGAAAATTCAAAATAAGAATATCAAAATTTCTGAAGACTAAAAGGCCGAAGGAATTCTCTACCAGAAAATTTTTCTGCTAGAGGTTGATCGAAACATTAACCTAATCGTTGACATGATTAACAAAAAAACAAGTTAAGCATTAAGCAAACTACTTTACATTGAGGAGATAGTGAATTCAATTTAAATTGAATTATATAACAGAAAAAAAAAATCATTAAGGCTAACATTGCTCTCAAGGAAAATTTAGTGCAAGGACAAAACCACAAAAATAACAGGTATCTTATAAGTCTCAAGTTACAACTTAATAATCCCAACTTTAAGAAAAATAAAATATAGTTGTTTCACTTTGTTGGAAAAAGAACCAAATGTCATCATGCAACTCAAATGTTGAAAGAAAAATTCAAATGACAATGAAAGTTCTCCTCCCAAACCTATTTAGTTGAAGGAGATAAAATATTGCAGCTTTCATTTCTCAATGAATCTTGGGTGGCACTTAAAAGAAGAGCATAGACCTGAGGCTACTCGCCACTCTGTACAAATCTAGAAGCATATGCCCTTCTTATACCAATAGGAGATGACTGAGTGAAGTTAGTCTAACCTTGGGACTTAAGATTGGCCAAAAGTCTGGGTAAGGGTCAAGTGCTTTTGAAGCTCACTTTTGGGAAAAACTTTAGCCCTTATGGATGTGCTACTGTTTCCACAATACAGCAAATCTAATTTCTGTATTTTTTCTAAATAACTCTGGAATCAAAGTGATATTGAAATCTGTAAGATATATTCACAAAAAATAATGTGGTTTGTGGAAAAAGGCTATTGAATCAAGGACCATTGTATCTTTAAAAACCATTTTTAATAACAAGCTCTTCTCTGCTTATAATGTTGAGTCTATTTCCTCCTGTGGCATGCCTAGATTAAAACATATTAATGTCCATATAGTAAGGATATGCAGTTCTTGATTTAATACCTTGATTTAGACTCGAAATTTTGATAAATGTGAAATATGTGTTGAGTTAAAATACTACAAGATTTCCTATTTTCAATAAATAGAGAACCTGCTTTAATTATCGTTGATCATACTGATTTGGGTGATCTAAAAACAACTATGACTAGAGTATGGTAAAAATATTAATGTGACTTTTATTCATGATTTTTTCAAGTTTTAGTAATTGTATTTACTAGCAATAAAGATGATGCACTTGATTCTTTTATTACTTACAATCTACTAGTTGTAAGTCACCTTGGATCGAAAATCAAGAGACTAAAGATTTTTGGATAGAGGCAGAGAAACATTTTCTTTAAATGCTTTATGTGAAAAAGAAGGACTTATCATGAAGTAACCCCACCTTATTCACCTGAGTCTAATGAGTAGCAGAAAGGAAAATAAAAACTTTAAAAAATGAATGAATTCAACTGTTAATTAGTTTTATGCTCCTAATATTTAGGGGGTCAAGCAATTTATCTGCATGTCACTATACAGAATAGAATTAACAGTAACTGACAAACCCTCTTATGAATTGTGGAAAGGTTCTAGACCTAACTTGAAATTTTACAAGTGGGGTTTTGTCTTGCTAAATTTTGTTACCCTGAACCTAAGAAAGAAAATTGATTCTAAAACTGTTGATGCTGCTTATTGGATTGCTGAACATCGTGTTGCATATATATTCGTTTGTTTAAAAAGTGGATGTGGTTGATTGCAATACTATTTTAGACAAGATGCTAAATTATTTGAAATATTTTTTTAACTAGTGATAAAACTTCTCATTCATCTATTAAAGAAACAAGATATCTCCTCTAGTATTGAGGAATGCAGAGGAGCAAAGGCCAAGATTTTTTTTTCTTAGAAATGATTTTCAAACTTTTCTTGTTGATAATGACCATTTAAACCTATTTTGAAGTTATATCGTCCTCTTATGCTAATTTTTGAAAGAGGCAATAAACTGGTAATTGATTCATTATTGAAAAATTAAACTATGAGTTTGACCGACTTACCTCCTGGTGCAACTATTGGTTGTAATGAATTTTCAAAAGGAAATAAACTTAATCCTGATGGATCTATAATAAAATATAAACTCGGTTAGTAGCAAAGGACTTTCTCAAAAATAAAATATGGATTACGTTAATACATTTGCACCAATGACTAGAATTTCTTTATTTGAATTTTATGTCTTAGCATCAATTCAAATGTTCTTCACCAAATGGATGTAAAACAACATTTTTAAATGGTGATTTAGAAGAAGAAATTTCTAGGTTCAACTGAGGGATGTATTATTCTGGACAATAAAATAAGGTGGTAATCAATCAAATCTCTTTATGGTCTAAAAACAAAATCTCCTAAGCAGTGACATAAAAATTATATCAGTCTTATCAAAACACAATTTTTCTTGTGTTGAAGTGATAAGTTTTATAAAATAACGCAAAATGGTAGATAATGATTATGGTGATCATAATGTTTATATGTTGATGACATGCTTATATTCGGTACAAGTTTAAATGTTGTGATCGACCAAATAATTTATGTCTACTAATATATATAAGGAGGATCTGGTTAAGTAAATATGATTTTGGGATTGAGGTAATAAGTAGTGAAGTATTGTATAATGTTGTGTCACAAGAATATTATGGAAATACTTCTTAAAAGGGCTTGAATGTTTTGAAGTGACACTTGTAAGCCACTCCTTATGATGCTAACTCTAAATTGGAAAAGAATTAATATACCCACTTGCCAGTTTAAATATGTTCAAATTATTTGAAAGTCTATTGCATTTGATAAAAATTTTACTAGATCTGATATTTCCATGTTTTTTTGCAGATTGAGTAGATATATTCATAATCCTACATAATAGAGCATGAGGGAAAGCTGTTTCTTTTTGAATAGACTGATGAAAATATTTTGAGAGAAACCAGAATTTTTGTATCCATTATAGTGGATTTTCTTTTACTTTAGAAGGTATTGTGGTGCAAGCCTTGATCACTGATTCAGATGAGATAAAATCCACTATGGATATGTGTTCACCTAGGTGGTGATGCAGTATCGTTAAATCAGCTATAGACAATCATTCTAGATCGATATGAATCAGGTTTATAGCTCGGACTACCCCTGGTTCTGAGGCTGAGTAGCTAAGGAATTTCCTCAAAATATTCTTTACATAAAAGTGAATTGCCTCCAGTGTTTATGCACTGTCATAGTCAAGCCGCAATTGCTATTGCGAGAATAAATCTTCACATTGTAAGAGTAGACACATGAAATTAGGCATGATTTGCTAGAAGACGCGAACGATGGAATATTGCATTGATTATGTAAGTCCTAATTGAATTCGTCCATTGTCACTGACAAAGCCCGTGGAAATAAAGTTAATCTTTAGATCTAATAAAATGGAATTTAATGCCAAATGGAGCCAATAGGATATGAGAACCAACCTATGTGAGTGGAAGATGCATGAAGTAGTTTCATATGGGTAATAACAAGTCGTTTGAAATCTGCGGCACACTAAGAGTGGTTTTGAAAACTGCGAGTCAATGAGGCTGAATATAACTGCTTAATAAATTCGTCCTTAATTAAGGAAGGTGTATTTAAATAGTGTACACTTGATGAATTCACCTATACAAGAGTAGGATTGTGGCCGCTGCTATGAGACTTTGGACACAGTCTCTAGATCTCTCATGAATACCACCACAGGCATGACCTATAACTATAAGCTCAAAACCAGCGTTGACATCAAATTACTGTGGTCAAAATGTGTTGCTAATCACCGATTTACAATTAGAATTATTTTGGTTCATAGAAGATTATAATTCACAAGAATTTTGTAAATTAAATTTTGTCGATCTAAGTTTCGTTCATAGTCCCTAAGACAACCAAATCTTTTTGCATTGTTGTCCTGACAATTCAACAGTTATACAAAAAATTTATAAAATCTTTAAATAGTGGAAAATTGTAAATTAATTAAAAGATTTTTACCTTACTCTTCCAAATTTTCCACGTGTCATATAATTTCAAAAGAATTAGTGACATTTGATTATTCTTGTTGGAAGACAGTGTTAAGAAGACACTTGTCTAGTGCTGTTCGTTGGAAGCCAAGACTTAGACACTTGTAAAAACTTGTGAAATTTTTCACTATAAATTGGTCCTCATTTCCCTGCAAACTTTAAAAAACAAGAAAACAATTTCAACTCTTTCTTTGGTTTCATTCACTATTTTAACTCGTCCCCTCTTAGTTTTGTTTATTTTAATTAAAATTTATATAAATATTCCTTAATCCTTGTGTGATGTTAATAATTTTAATTATTCCCTGTCCACTCTATTATTTAAATAAGAAGTTTGGTTTTAAGTCAGGGAAATATTTCAAACAGTCTAAAAATAATTTCTTATAACAGTTCCACAGCACGATTCAAGTTTTATCCTATGTTACGCGCACTAATATTAATATATTCTGCGTAGTAATTTATCTTATTTTCAAGTGACTCTTTTAACTAAATATAAAGTTTATTGTTATGAACTTAATATAAAACAAGAGAAGACTACAGTAGGGAGAAGATAGAAACTTCTTGTTTCTCTGAAATATATTCATATTCATGGATCTTTCACAAATCTTACTTACAATGGAGGAACCCTATATTTATAGGGGAAACCTAATTTGGTCCCCAAATAGGATTCCTAAAACCATATCCTACAGGACTCCACATATTAGACATTTCACTATAATATAAATTGTTTATAACCTCCTCCTTAAATGTCGATAGATCATGTGCATCGTTAAGCCTTACTAGATAAAATTCAATGGGAAAATAATTAAGTAAGGAAAAGAGAGTACACATATCATAAGCACAGTATGGATGCCTCATTAAAAAACTACAAGGAAAAACCAATGGATAAACCTCGTGAGAAAAAGAGTCTTCATCCATATTAACTCCCCCTTATGGAACATTAATTAATAACTTAATCTTCGGTTTTTCAAGTTGTACACCATATTCTTGAAAGTTTGTCGTTGGTAGGACTTGATAATAAATCATTATTTTATTGCTTAACAACTTGTTGGCATGTTGATATCCACCATTCATGGGGCTCCGTGTGTTTAGAAAAGTTTTGACGAATATGCTTCCTTTTTGTCTCCTCATATAATTTTCCCTTTAGGATCAAAGATTTCTGCAAGGCTTACTTCCACTCTTTAACGAAGAGTTTAAATAATTCTAGTCATCAACTTGCTACTATACTTGTATATGCTTTTTAAATTTTTCGAATCTATTTAATCTTAGGTTAGGATATAAACAGTTTTCTAAAAACTTGTATATGCTTTAGATTTGAACTCAATCAAAAGATTTCCATATCATTTTTTTTCAAGTGATACATTCAATATAATGTAACTATTTTAGTGCCTGACTGCAAGTCAAATAAGTTTAAACTTCCCAAATAACATCATTCAACGTTTCACTTGTTATAATAATTATTTCTACCACCAGCTGCTGTTATAGTCTAGAATTTAAATCAAGAATATATTTTTTTTTTACAATAGCGCGCGCGCCGTAATTGTAATCAAACATATCAACCGATGAACTATCACTTTGTTGATTCACATATGACATAATTTATTGAGATCTTATGTAGCTACCTTCATATCAGGTTTTCGTAAATTTTATGGTCGTAAGTCTCCAAGAGGCACATTGTCCTCCCTTGTTTATGATCATTTGGCTTCTTTGATCCGCCCCCCCTTTTTCAAGATTATTTAATTTAGAAATTGATAGTCTTATCATGCTTAATGCATTTCATCGAGCTTTATCCTTAGGGACATTCAAAAGGAGTTTTACAACTCTTGTTGGGCTTCTAATCTCCCCCGTATGTGACAAAATAACATATTCTCAATCTTTGGAGAATCTATCTTTCATCACTATATATTCATTGATAATATACTACTTATCAAAATAATTAGAATGAAAAATAATTTGGTTTCCTGACCATAATCAATTGAAAAAGAAAATTTGATCATAATTTATAATTGGTCTGACGCGTACAATTACTTTTGTATGCAGTATCAATTTCAATCATTACCTGGACTTTATTTTCTCAAGCATGATTTCACATCTTAGACATTTCATTTCACATCACTTTGATCGTATCACATGATAGGTGAGCGGGCTCATATGTCACCTTTTATTCTTTTCATAATTTAAGATTTATTCTCAACTTGTGATCCAATCAACTTGCATAGAACGACAACAAAAAGAAATTCTCAAAGAATCTTCTAGTTCCTTCATGTATGGTCTATTACTCAACATGGCACTCTTTATGATGACCGATATATTCCTGGCCAACTAATAAATTATTAGTATTCGTAAACTTCAAATTTACTAATGTCATGTGCCTATTTGCTTTAGTAAATTTCTTTTTATTATTCTTATTATATGAGAAACTTTGAATTTATACTATTAGAGTAAATCTAGTTTATTTTTTTCTCATTACTGTAACCTCTCTAAAAGGTTGAGTTTGTAATCCCATCACTGATAGATAATACCTGATTATCAAAAAATTGTGTCTGGACTCCTATTATTTTGTCCAATAATTTTGTCAATACAGTTGTGAGAAATAAACAATCGCCACACATGAGACCATCTAGAAGAAACATCTTTTAGGACCATTATTCTCTAATATATTTAGTAGGTGGATGAATACGGCCACTAAATATCTTGTGGTACGTTCCTAGAACGTAGGGGACTCAAATCTCAACTTTGTATGATGGTCTCACATTAACTGACTTGTTAACATAGTACAAGAAAATTCACTATTTAAAAGAATTTTAGACTCTCCATGGATGTTCATTATAATTTTTTATAATTCGTCTAAACATTATAGACTTAATGATCCCAGAACAATCTATAAACTTAAAAACGTATTGAAATTGGTACTGGTAACTTTATTATTTATAATATAACGTGCCTCAATTTCACAACATTCTGTCCAATACAACCTAAAGATCAATGCATGAAACTTTGCCTATAATATTATCTTCGTACTACATTCTTGGAGACCACATCATTGCCAAAGGTCGCAATCTTCTCATCCTAGCATGGTGGTGTACATTTCATCCTTTTAGAGAATGGATCTATTTTTGCATTTATCAAAAGTTCGCATTCTTCATGAATGGAACACAAACATGTGAGCATATCAAATTAATAGCTTTAGTACCGCATTCCATATTTGTGTACAGTTTCAATCATTGTCTCTTTCAGACATATTTGCACTCACCACGATTCACTTAATAATAGAAGCAAATCTCGAAAAATTTTCCTTACTTTCTCATAAAAACACATTAGTTTTTCTTTAGTTATCCATTCTGATATCCTCAATATGATGCATTAAACTCAAAATTCAATGTCTTCTCCATATACAGACGTTTTAGTTCAAATAAATTGATGGGACTCTAACCCAATATTTTTATCATGGTGCAATTCGGGACTTGAACATGATGTCTTACCCTTTTTATATTGCGACTGCACTTGAATCCATCCTCCTTTCTTATTATTCTCAACCAATGACATAATAGCGAAAAAACAGACTCACTCTTGAGCTTTTATAATTACTTTCACTTTGCAATTTTTCTAATAAGCTGTATTATATATATATATATATATATAATATATATATTAATAATATATATATATATATATCTATATATATATATATATATAATATATATATAATATATATGCAATAAGTTATAATACTCTTGTAATAAACAATACGAGTAAAAATTCATGAACAAAACGACATTCATAATTATTAGGAATTTGTTAACCAAAAAGAGCATTAGTAAACTAATATTAAAGAAACAACAATCATTACCACATAGCACTGTTTCAGTAAACGACACCCAATTACTTCATATATACTATTGCAACATGCTATGTTAATTAGTTAAGTATAGTCAATGACTTTATTCACAAAACAAAATTTTGTACATGCGACCATAGTTTTCAACTAATCGAGAGAGCATGTCGGAATCCAAAATAATTAAATCTGCTAACCTTCATAAATTCATGCTAACAATAATCAAACATATTAATTCAAATTCAATTGATTAGAGACTCGGCTGATAACTTGTTATGACAAAATAAACTAGAGAAGAATAACGTAACGAGAAGAGAAGACTTTTTATGTCTCTTAAAGTATATTCATGGTTATTTCTTTTGACAATCTTATTGAAAAACCTTTATTTATAGGGGAACCTAACTTGGTTCCCAAGTAGGATTTCCGTACCTATCCTAAACAGGACTCCACATTATTAACATTCACTAATAAATATAATTATTTTTATAACGTTATTTATTATTATTATTATTTATTATGGTGAGATTTTTCTACTTTTCCACAACAACTATTTGCCTTCAAATTCCTGTATATTAAGGTATGTAACTTTTTTATAGCCATAATTAACATGCCTTCACCTTGGCTAATCTAACGACCTGACTATATTCTTTTAAATTTTGGAGATTTTTCATTTAAATTTGTACAATTAAATCATTAGGCATATTTATTCTTTAAATTTAAAAATAATGTTATTGGATGAATGTCGATAACATTAGTCCTACTTTCTTAAAAATATATTAAATTATTTTCTTTAAATGTTTATGAATCTAACGTATTTTAAATTAGAAATAATTATGATATAAATAACAATAGTCGTCAAGTAAATGTTTGGTTTTTGTACAAGTGAGTGTTGTGACGAAAAAGTTTGTGGTAAAGTTCAGCCAATCCGAGATTTATGTTATATTTTTAATGAAAACTTATTTGATTCAATAAATAGATACCTAACTTAAATATTTTAATATAACTATACTATTGATTAAAATTTTTTTCACCGCTACCTTTAACCGTAATTATGTGGGCAATGATGTTCATTTTTGTATTATTTGTTTTTCCATACTTGTCAAAATTATACTCTCTTTCAATAATCGTTATACTTACTCGTCGCCTAATTCCTAAAAGCAGTAATTAGAATTCAATAATTTATGTGTTTCACCTCTCAAATGGTGTAGCAGTTTTGAGGGTACTTTTTGGTTGTTTTCAAATATGTATTTTTATTTTATTGCAATTTCAATCTTTTTCTTTTTTTTACTAATATGACATGTGCGGGTGCACGAAAAATGAAAGAAAATAATTACGTTATACTATGCTCGAATAATAGTATACCCTTGTGTCAGCTGAATATTGTACAACTAGGACCCAATTTATCATCAATTTTATGTTGTACGGAGTCATCACAAATTTTACTTGAATTACCTATATAGAATTAAATGGTATAGTACGAATGTTTCAATAATAATTAGATCACAATCTAATATTATATTTTTCCTATATTATGTTTTATATCGAAAACTAATACGAATATTATATACAATTTAACGATTAATGTAATGTAACTTTAAAAATGTTAATATTTCCAAAATAAAACAATAAAATTCAGTGAATTGCTTTCAGGATTAAATCTAATAACATAACAGTTAATATGACAACTAACGATTTCACATAAATAATTTTTTTTTAATTAAATATGTATAGCATCGTTTGAATCCCATTAATAACCATGGAATTAACATGTCGAAAATTTTTGTTTTTTTTGGAGTTTTCTCTTTTGCTTACATAATTATCTTTAGCATTTTAAAGTGAAAATAAAGAGAACTACCAATTCTCATTTGATTCAATCCTAACCATTCGAAAATCCCGTCGATTCAAATTCTAAAAAAATATTATATAAAAATCAACTGACTTATCTCCAGTGAAATATATTTCAACTCAAATTTTTGATCATAAATTCTAAAAATGTCCTTTAATTCACATATTTGAAAGTGTATCTACCACTTAAATTTAATCATAAACAACTGGCATAGTGATAGACAAGACTAAGTTTTGATAAGGCCTATTACTTACCCCCCCCCCCCTCCAAACTATTTTTCACTTTAATTGTTTTACCACCTTTTGACCTACGTTGACAATATAGAAATGTTGAAAGTTTTGTTTCAACACGCGGTGTGGCCTCACTTTTTTCAACTTTAAAAAGTAGCTTTCACCTCAAATTGAGCTTATACACTTTCCAAAATTCAAAAATTGTCACCTTTACATTCGCAAGTAACTTTACCCAACAGAAGAGAAAGTAAACATGGAAAGGTTAGTTTTTTCTTGATTTTTAAAATCATCTTCAAAAAATTGAATTCAGAACTTCGATTTCAAATTCCATTGTTGATTTCTATTTGTGGAGTTCGAATACTTAGTGTTTTTTTCAGGTGTGCAAGTGTGTGGGTCGATTTCAGTCGTACATTTGTGGTCCCTATTTCATTCTTCTAAATCATCACGAATCGTGGTTGAGTTCAAAGTTGAGAATTTTTTCTGATTTATTTTGTTTTGTTTGTTTATGTTATGCTTAGATGCGTAAGGGTTATGATATTTTTGTTAAATATTGTCCTCGATTTTTAAGTGGAATGTAACTTACATGCTTAATTTTAGCGTTTCTTTTATAGTCAAAAGTATTCAGTAACCCCCTGAACTTGAAAGGCTTTTTATTCATTTACTTCCTAAACTTTAGTTTGTTTCAATTACACTACCATTACCACCCCCCTGAACTTGCTTATTCATCCTACGGTACACACCTTTTCCGTCCACTCACTTTATCCGTGTCTCACGCTCACGACCCGTAGAAAATATTTTTCCACTAGAAAAAAAAAATAATATTGTGTGACCTAGATAATAACCATATGACCTTCAAATTCCATCTTTAAACTTCTGAAAGAACTTCGCGATTTTCTCTCATCTCTCTTGATTTTCCTAATTGATTTTTCGTTAACCTCTCACGAAAGTGTAATTGACAAAGTAAACAATTAATTTGGCAAGTTAATCGACAAAGTACGGTAGATTTGTGCCAGTTTTGCAGTTCGTGAAGTGTTTGGTCGATTTTCTGTGGATCTTGTCCTGAATTGTTGTCTACATAAGTGATATCCCACTCCTCGATTTCGCGTGCTTGATGTATGTTCTGTTTTCTTTACTTTTTCATTCATATTTTGCATTTTTGCCCGATTCGTTTACGTTTGGCCATATTTTTTCAAATTGAGTTTCCGATTTAGGGGTCTAATACTTTTTCACTAGATTTTCACTTATGGATGTATATTATGAAGCTTTTACCTTATCATGCATGAGCCTTAGGTTTTCTGATAATCAGTTTTTAAAAATTTAGGCTTTTTTGGTAAAATTAAGGTTCGAAGTATTAGGGTTTCTGTATGGTTTAAATGGTGGGGTATTTTATAATTTGTTAAGTATATTGTGTGGGAACATGCCCCCCCCCCCCCCCCTTTTAATTTTGTAATGTTTATGAGTATACATCTACTAATACTAATACCAATTTGTTTGCTTATGTTTTGGTGTTATTATATATGTTTCAATTTTGTTGCTTGCATTGTACAATATAACTTATTATTCTTGTGGTTTATAGGTTACACTAAAATGACTAATAAGTACACCAATTTAAGGTTCAATTTTGGGGGTAATCTTGGTGATTAGGTAGGTCCCCCCCATATTGTTTGGGGGTAGTACTGACTATGTGACAAGTGTGAAGAGCATTTATCAATCATGACTTGCAGAGTATGCCTAAGTCTTTTGGGATAGTAATTAGGAAAAACATATCAGCTCCTCTCTAGGGGGTGATTTGGTGGAATTGAAAAATGACATTGACATCTTGTAGCATGGAATTATTTCTGCAATGATGGGGACACAATAGATATTTATATTGTGATCCACTATTCTGGATGATTGGGTCCCAGTGAAGGTCAAATTATCATCTTTAGTCAAGTGGGTTGAGTCCTTAATTCCATGGGGAATCTCTTACTGCACACCTAAAAAATCAATCTAGTTTAAGTTTCCTCTTTTTCCTTTTCCAGCTACTGAAGACGTTAAAATGATGGGATTTAAGGGTCGAACAAGAATGCCAACAAGAAAAATGATGAGATTATTCTTCAATAGATGGACTGATACTGAAGAAGAGTGGAACCAATATCCAACAAGGAAACTGAACCTTCTATTCACAAGAAGTTGAGGCCAATTACCCCAAATAAAATGCAGAGGAAGACATAAACAGTGATTCTGTCTGGTCTGGACCAGTCTAATTGACTATGGATAGTGATCTCTGAGGGAGTAGAGAATGGTTAGGAAGATGTGCGAAAACTTAGAGAAATAGGAGGAGAAAGAAAGAAGGAAAAACCAAAAGGTTTTTAGGTGAGTTGGATTTGATGAAGGGTATAGATTTGAAAAAGGGAAAAGAATTTCATGGGTAAGCTAACAAAGATTAGCCATATTATACAGTTTCTGTACTGTGATAGTTTTCAAAGTGATGAATAAGACCTGTTTCTGAGATGAACTTGAAGAGAGTTTTTAAGGGGGATAAATAAGAGTAATAGGGTGGTATATGATCTCTTGTGATATTGTATCTGTAGTGTGGTTTTGAGATTGGAAGTGTAACAAAGCAATTTAAGAGCATTTAACAAAATATGCTATAAAAAAAGAGTGATTAGATAAGTATGTAATGAGAAGAGTACTAGAGTGAGAGTGAATGTAAGAAGTGGTTGCCATAGGCTGTTTTCATGCAAGCAATGAAGGAAGGAGTGAGAAACTTTACTACAGACATACAATCCAAGGCATAAATGTACATAGGCCACCATAATATTTTGTGTAATTCAAAGTTCTATTCACGTGTCCTGAAAGAAGGAATTATTTCTCAACCTATATAAAAGGGTGGGAGATTAAAGAATTGGTGTGGAAAGAGTTGAATGTTCATTAGGCAACCATAAAATTATTTTAAAGGAAATTATGGAGATCATGTGCCAGAATATAACATAATCCTAGACTACAAGGAATGTTCTCCAACAAGCCTTGTAGCACTTGTGTTGTGAGCTTAAGATTAGAATCAGAATTGGGATTACACAATTTCACTCTTTTTATATTTGTTTTTGATGCTATGAAAAAGGGTTTTCAACAAAGATCAGAAGATGTATAGGGCTGATTGTGTTCTAAAGGGAATTTGTAGGGTCAAACTTTGGGAGCTGTGCTAAAGATGAAAACAACCAAATGTATCCAATACAATGGGCCAGATAATTGATAACTGAAAGCAGGTTTGACATGGAAATGGTTCATGACCATTCTGAAAGATATTTTAATCTAGGACATGGTTCCCCAACTAACTATCATTAGTATTGCCAAAGGTAATTGAATATCTTTCGGTTGGTTATGTTTTTGTAATTTGCTAATTTAATTTGACTAAAAGTTGACACTTGCTTTTTATGCTTGCAACTACAGTGACTAATACTGTTGTAGATGAAATATTTTCCAGAAGTGTGCTATACACATATTAGCAAATTGGTTACCAAACTTCATCAGCTTAGAGAGAATAAATGAAATTTTGGACTTGTGCCTAGATCAACATTTGAGGGCACAATTTAAGTATAATATAAATCCCTGTCCAAGATGTGAATAGGTAGTGTTGAATCCCTTATCAAATACAACAAGGAGACATGGTGCAAAGCTTTATCAAACATTTTCAAATTGGTGATAGTACAGATGATTACATGGCAGAGAGTTTCAATTCCTTTTGGATTTGGGACCTTGGAACAAGACCACATTGAATCATGTTTACGAAAATTAGAGTAGTTGCTGATAATAGTGAGAATCAAGCATTTGCGAAACATTGACAGATGGAATATCGCCATGGCAATTGATGGTATGCAATACAATGTAACAAATCAATGACATGCAACATTGAATGGAAGATGATGTGGATTTGAAGTGTTAGAAGGTGTATACAACATACTGTGAACTTGGGTCAACAGATGTATTTGCAGATAGGGAATTAAAAAGGTTCCCATGTGCAACATGGTATATCGATCAAAGTGAACCACTTGAACATGATGCAATGCACAAGCAATATCTAGTTGGTATAAAAGACCACATTATATGAAGGACACATTCTCATTCATTCACCAGTCCCAACCATGACTGTGGGCCTAAAGTAGAAACTCAATGTTGAACTCACCTGAGTCAAGACAAATGCCTGGTAAGGCCACAAATAACAGAAGAAGAGAAATTGGTGAAGTGAGAAGATGGAAAGTTGCCAGAATGGGACATGTACTGAAGTTTCACTTTGCAAAGACCAAACATAACACAGAAATGTTCAAAAAATCCTAAACCAAAGTCCACAACACCAACACCCACTCAAGAGTACATTCATATTAATTTTGCTTTTATTCTTATGTTAGATTACTTCTTATATTTAATGTCTTGTTGTGTTCCTTTTTCAATCATATTGTCCCCACTGGAAAAGAGCGGGGTAGAGATCATTATGAAAGAACAAGCACAGTAAGACTGGTACAAGAAGATGTGGCATGAAGTGGTTACAAGAAGAGGCCTGAAAGTTGTTGGACAAGGTGTATTGTTGCTGATCGGATATACTGTATTAATGAATGCTTATAAACTGTAAAAATTTATTTGTCTTCTAAATTGTGCGTCCGCAAAATAACTATGTAGTTTGATATGGCAGCAAAGGTTGTTCTACAAGGAGGGTAACACTGGTGTGGTGAAGTTCTACACATGTGACAAGGGGTGTTTGTTTTTAAACCTACAGGGATGAAGTGGAATAGTCAAACAAGCCATGACTCAAATAGAACTTCAATCGAATGTGTTATGCGTCCGTATTCAAACCAGATCAAAAGCTGATGACAGTCAAACACGGTCATAAAGCCAAAGGAAAATCACTCCTCAAAGAAAACTCTTAGTGTGTGTTGTGTTGTTGTCCAACCAAACTTGAAATCTGTTTTTATTGTGTTGATGAGTCTGTGTGGGTTGTTCAAACAAACTTAACGGTGTGTGTTTATTTGTTTGTGTTTGGTGCTTGTGTGGTTTTCAACTACCTTAAGTAGTGATGGTTTAATGTTTTGCTAGTTAACTTAAGTTATTTGTGGTTGTTTGGTTGAAACAATGAAACCTATGATGCTTTTTTTTTATGATCAAGAAGCACTATTTATGTTCTGTTTGTTTGCCTCATGTTATTATTCATGGTATCATAATAATACCTATTACATGTAATTGAATTGATCAGCAAAAACCACATAATAGAACACAAACCAAACTAATCCACAAAATGAGTACCCTGAAACAAAATGATTTTTGCCTAATAACACTTGCAGCATTAAAAAAATATCAACGACACGCTAAATAAAAGAAAATGATCAATCAATTGCATAGCAAACTAATACCCCAAATCAGTTCAATATCCATTTGTCACTTGAGTTGTTCTTCTTGTTTGTTTGTTTTCTTCTTTCTCCAACAAACCCAAAATTACAAATATTCGCTTGGTCAGAATTCAGGATCATACCAATCGCAAAACTTACAAGGATTTCGAATGAATGACTGCATTTATAAAATAAGATAGAAAATAATAAAATTGCAATAATACGAACTTGTCAATAAAGCAAAAAAGGAGTAACAATACTACCTCCATAGTGGTCTACAACCAAAAATCACGTCCGGGATTGTCATTTGTCCCTGAAATTTTCCAGATTGAGATCCCCCATAACAAACCACGTCTCTTATTATTGTTCATCGAATTTAACAATAACAATTAAAACAAAAAACGTGAGAAAAATCTGAAATTTGAAAAGGGAGAATGGATGAAGAAGAAAATAAATAGGTAGAGAATAGAGAGAGAAAAATTCTTAAAATAACCTAAATATTAAAAGAAAAAATAGATTTTTACGTATAATTACCGTTGTACTTTATTATGTTGGCAAAAAATTCTGTCTCAATCACGTCGCCTTGTAGAGTTTGAATTTCAGTTTCTATGCCAGGTGGAAAGAAAGGTTTACGTGTGAGGATAATAAGCATGTTCCAGGGGGCATTGCAACAACATAAAGTTTAAGGTGTACATTGAATAAAAAGCTTCAAAAGTTCCCAGGGGGTATAAATACTTTTGCCTTTATTTTATGGTACTATTGATATCAAATTTAGTATGTATATTCATATCGTCACATATTTTGTTTGGTATAACGCTAAAGTATTTTTTGAGTGTGGGTTGGTTGATGGCCTTAGATTGTTCCTGAGTTCTATTCACCTTTTGAACAAACGAGAAGACAAAAACGAGTTGGGTGTTGTGTTGTTTGTATTCTTGGTTTACAAGTAAAAAAACTTATGTTTGGTGTTGCGTTGTATTTTGGGTTATAGTAAATAATTTCATATTGGTGGTTGTGTTGTGTCTGTTTGGTGTGGGGGCTACAATTAAATAACATTATATTAAAAAGAAAAATAATATGTTGAATGTTGTAGTGTGTCTGTGTGGGTTACAGACCCTAATTCTAAAGACGCATATATGTCGAGGTATTGTGGTTGTTTCTGTGGGTATGGTGTTTTGTATGTTTTTACATTAGAAATTATGCCTTTAACTTGAGTTTTTGCTTTTATATTTGTTTGGATGTGTGTATTTTTTCTAGGTCAATTATTGTATTCTATTAGTCACATTTGTACTTAATTATTTTGATGTTATGCATGAGCGTTTAACATTCATTACTTTAAAGTTGTATCATGTGAGCCTTTAAAGTGAGGAAAGCAAGATATGTGGAATGGGTTAGTGTTGATATTCTCTCCATTAATGGAAGTGAAGAAGTTTTAGAGAATATTTGGGAGAATGAAATCTTATTATTTCTTAATCTGTGTGTTGATATATATACCGAAAGTGATGAAAAAAATAACTAAGATTCTTTTCTACTAACTTGTAACTACTACAACAACTAACTAATTAATTTACATTACTTTTTACCTGATCGCAACACTCCCCCTCAAGCTGAGAATTGAAAATATATTTTTCATTCCACGCTGTCATAGTAATTCATGTTTGAGGCTTGCACAATCCTTAGTAAGTATGTCCCTGCTTGCTCTCTTTTTTTTTTTTTTTTTGGGGGGGGGGGGGGGTGGGGGGGGGGTTTTTTTCCTTAGTTCCGATTCTTGAGTTTGATGAGTCCATCCATGATCTGTCCTTTACAAACGACAGTCTATATCAAGTGTTTTTGTCCCGTTCAGGAAAGATAGGATTGCTGCTATTGAATAGCATCTTTAACTATCACAAAACAGTTGAACAGGCAGCTAACGTCTACTCCCAATTCATTGACGCAACCCGTTCGCCAAGATATCTCAGCTACTGTGTAGCCTACTTCTGAACTCTGCTTCTTTCTGCAAAACTCTGAAACTGTATTTTGTTTCTTTGCTTGCCAACCTAACAATCACTTCAGCTTTACTATGTGAGCCAGCACTGACGTCCTGGATTTCTCTACAACATGCTCCCCAGTCAGAGTCACAGTAGCTACAAGCTTCAAACAATTGTGGCTTGGCATGAACAAACCAAACCTGTTGTACCTTGTTGTATCTCACACCATCTAAGTGCTGTTCACTATGATAGTTTTGGTAGTGCATCTATTGACTAAGTACTTGAACCCCAAAGGCAATATCATTCTAGTCATAGTCAGTACAATAGTCTACCTATCATCTTTGATACTTTCCATAATCATCAAGAATTTTAGCTCTCATTCATTCTGTGCATTTCTCAAACACGAGTGATGTCAACTTGTGCTTGAACTCTAAAGGAGTGGAAATGCAGGTTTCCCTGCAAGTCCAAGTTTCATGTCAATCCAAGTGCATATTTTCTCTGATTCATAAGAAGACCATCTGGCATTTCTGGAATTCACTTCCACGAAAAATATTTCAACTCTCCAAGATCCTTCATTTTGAACCTTTATGTAAGTATTTTTCTAACTTTTTGTATCAAATTTAAGTTGCTCCCAAGTGATCAAAATATCATCTACATATACAATTAGACAGAATCTTTTCCTACTCTCTTTGTAAACATGATTAGTTGTATAATGAGATTGGAAGACCCATATCAATCAGTGCTTCATAATTTTTAGGTTTTATTTTCTTAGGTCTTGCTTTAAGTCCTATAGGGACTTATGAAGCTTGCAAACCATGTGTTTCTCCCCTAGTTTTTGCAAAACCCTCAGAATCTGCATGTAAACCTCTTCAGGAAAATCACCTCGTAGAAAGGCATTATGACATCCATCTGAAATATCTCCCAACAAAGAGTACAGAGCAATGACAGCCTGACAAAAACCATTTTGCAACAGGGGGAAAAGTTCACGAAGTCCATGAAGTCTAGGCCTTCTTGTTGCCTATATCCCTTGTAACAAGCCTTGCTTTTGTATCTCTCAACCTCCCCTGAAACTTGTATTCAATTCTCAAACACCTAGTTTACACCAATAGCAAACTTTATTAGTGGGAAGAGAAACATAGACCAAGTGTCATTATTTCAAGAGCAGTAATTTCATCCTTCTATTAGCCACCCAAAAGAGGATCCTTGAAGGCCTTCTGGAGTACTGGTATGAGGTTCTGATGTTTAGCTAAGCGCAAGATAAACTCTATAAGTTAGGAGATAAATTTGAAATGATTATTGGAAATAAGATATAGGGATGCATTTTTTTGTTGTTGAGTAACATAGAGTCCGAACACACAGGAGGCTAGACTTGCCTATAGGACCTCCTTAGGAGGAGCAACAGATTGGAACAACTCTTGCAGAATCATGGTTTCAGATGAAACAACACATCTAACAATGAAACATCTTAGAATAAGAGTCGACTAGGATTAAGTTAATTCCGAATCAGGTCAATAGAAGATCAATACTAGGAAACAAAGAATAAGGATAAAGATTTAAGATCTTTGAAAGGAAATATATCTTTTTTGAACACGAGTCCTCTACTTACAAGAATATTTTATAGCTAAAATCATATAAGATATACCTTTCTGAGTAGAAGAACTACCCATATGAAACAGGGATAGCTAGACGATCAAACTTATCAGTCCTTTGGGGTCAGTGCATAACGTAAGAACTAAGAACTCGCACATGCCTAGAGAGGGAGTATGACCATATAACACCTCAATAAGATTTGCTTTGTGTATTTTTGTAGTAACATATTAAGAATGTATACCTGCAGAACACACACATACCCCAGAATTTATAGGAATACATGCTTGAAATCTTAGGCTCTAGCCTGTCAAGAATAGATCTATTCTTCCTCTCAACTCACCATTTTGGTTGAGGATAATGAACGCATGAAACTTGATGAAGACACATGCTCTCCTGAATAAAACATCTACCTGGGAATAAAAAATTTGTTCTATTATCTGATCTTAAATACCCATTTTGACAGTGTGTCAAATTGTGTCTTGTATCATACAGATAAAATCTCTACAAGACAATAGTATCTCATACTTAGTGCGATCTAAGAAAATCCAGTATATTTGATTTGATCATCTACAATGTTAAAAATATATTTTCATCATTTTAGACACTCTATAGGCCCCCCATACATCAACATGCTCTATGTCAAAACAGCATTGATAGAGACACACTAGTATGAAATTGTAATCTGTTTGCGTTGCAATAGGACAAACAGTACAATTGTGATCTTTCATAGGTACATTGTTGTAACCGTGTAGTCTCACTGAGAACCTGTGAAAGGAAGCAGCTCCATTCTCTATGCCGCGAAAGACTATTAGTGAACAAACAGAAGTAGAACTGATATGAGAACCGATACTGAGTGCTGTAATCCTGTCTTGTCAAAGTACTTTGTTTTTGTATTTCTGTATTGAAAGAATATCTTATATTCCTTACCAATCCCCAGGACCCTCCCCCTGAGAGATCCTGAAGATACGAAGTTAGGGGGAAAATAGTACTCTGCACACTTTAAGTGGTTAGTTTAGTGTTGAGGACATATAATAGATTATACTGAAAATCTGGGATATCAAGAACATCATTCAGTAATTTTATCCTTAAAATTATTAGTAAATCTCCAACATGATACATAGCCACATGAGCACCAATAGGCAATTTACTTTCATATCATTTCTACTTCCAAGATCTGTACATTGGTTTTCATCATAAGACTCAGACTATGGAAACCAGATGATTTGAAGCACCTGAATCTTTAATCCAATTGGTATGAACCATATCAGACATAAGAGCTGTAAGATACTGAGGAACTTCATTGTCAACTTAGCCAGGGAATCTCCTTCCTGCCGTTTCTTTGCTCAACATTTTTATATCTAATGTATTGTTCCATGTGTAAAAAGTGACAGCCTTGTGTACCTCTGAGAAATTGGTAGAAGGTTACCATAGGACTTAGCATTAGTATTTACAGATGACTTATCATGAACTCCTTTTCAGGAGACTGCATCCTCCAGCAGCATAAACGGTTAGCATGAGAAAAAACCTCCTTCTTCTTAGTATAGCCTGAGCTTGTAGCAATAATCTTTATATGTCCTCTATAATGACAGTTCATTCACAATAGAGATTTTGATCTGCCCTCCTGTCGTTCATCACCATGTTTAAGATTCTATAACCACTATTTCACTAGAACCATTGCTAAGGATAGTAAGCCAGAACCTGACTAGAAACACTAGTGTTATGATATCCATTACATGACCAGACATTCATATTATCATAAGAGGAGTTTCTATGAAAGTTTCTTTAGAAAATAACTGCTACTACACCATTCCCTTTTTGACTTTCTAACGTATGAAGCATAGCATACGCTTGATTAAACATTTGGTGTCGGAATCTGGCATTAACACCTGACTCTTAGCATCGAGCAAGAAGACTCATGTAGACCCGATCAAAAATGCCATAACTTTCTGAAACCGAAAATGTTCTCTGCATACTTTTTGATTCCGGACAATGCACATTGAAGGGTGTTATCAGTGTTTTCAATACATCCCCAAGTTCTCATTAGTCTGGAAAAATCATTCGATACAAATGCAAGTTCCCTGAAATGTGTAAACAACTTTATTTGTGAATATATAATGGCCCTAGAACATTAACCTTATCAACCTTTTCTCGAAGATCCTCCCAAACGTGTGTGCATCAGATCCTAAATCAATTGCTAACTATACTTTGTAGTAGAGACATTATTTCATAATATCCACCCTAAAACAATACGCATGGCATCTCTCCCATTGATCATCATAGGAAGGATACATGCTCTTAGTACAAGTTCCCTAATAGAAAACCTAGTCTTATTTTTACTAATTTTTCAGATCCTAGAAGCTGAATTGAAGTAAGCAAAGAACCTTGGTATCGAAGGATGAATATACAGAGGATGATTGTGATCGCTTGAAGCTCAAACTCTAAATAACCTCAGCAGCAACAACAGATTCTTCCTCAACTTCCATGACAACGAAGCACTATGTACTAAAATTAACACGCTAATCTTCAATTAAGGAACACATGAAAACAAGAGATTTAGCAGAGGATTCAACAAAAATCCTAATGCTCTGATACCAGGTTGAGAATCGCCATTAATGGAAGTGAAGAAGTTTTAAGATGATATTTGGGAGAATAAAATCTATTATTCATTGATCTGTGTGTGATATATATACATAAAGTGATGAAAAAACACCTAACAGATTCTTTTATCTAACTAACTTGTAACTATTTTTTAACTAACTACAACAACAAACTAATTATTTACATGATCTCACATTAGTGAGTGAATATAATAATTTTGATGTGGATACAATATCATATTTGAGATTAAAGACTACATTAAAGAAACAGGGTATAACTCAAATTGCAAATTTAGTATTCGACCATCTAACATTTGCTCTTAGGAGAATATTGACATGAGACTTCTCTTAGCAATGTGTAATTATTTGCAAAGTTGGGTTGTTTTGTAATATATGTCCCCATGGCCTTAAGAGGAATTTTGGTGCAACTTTGAAATAAAGTATGGGACCACTATAATATACAGAGCTAGTGGATATAATGAAGTAGGTGAGACTGCTTTGTATGTGTAAGATGTATCTCTAAATACTCCCTCCAACTATTCCTTCTAACATCTATCTAACCAACAACTTCAATACTTCAAATAATTATCCTAATCAGATTATGAAGATATGAATATCCGGTAAAAGAATTTGCTATCAACTGAAGGATGTTGATTCTGAAGATGTGGACTACTTGACGATGATCATATGGAGGATGTTCCTGAGGAGTTGATTCAATTGAGGTCTGAGAAAAGATCCTTTTCTGAGGAGAGAAAGAAGGAGAGAATTCTTGAGATACTGACAAAAAAGTACCCATGTGGTAAGGCTGCATGCAGATCTTGGGTTTGATGAGATGAACCAATATTATGGACGTTGTGATCCTTGTTAGTTTTGAAACTTACACAGATGATAGTTGTCTGAGGAAGGTGAAAACCTGAAGTTGAAACTGCCTAACACAAAAAGGAAAAAATATAACTGATAATGTAAGATTTGTCCCATCATTAGACAATTTTGTGGCAATTGGGTATGGAATTTTTTCCTTATAGAGTTTTATCATTGACATCACTAGTATGCAATTCAGAGAGAGGTTCAGATTAAAAGTTAGTGTGAATGAGCCCAACTAGAAGAATGATGAGATGTTTGCAAGGTAAATTGCAAATGGTTGTATATGCAAGTTTGGACGATAAGACTAATAACTTTGTTATTAAGACTTACTGCTATCCTTCATGTCCTAAAGGCTACTAGACAATTAATTTTTGTGCAACTCTATTCATGCTAGTGTTTTTAAAGAAAGTTATGACAATCCATATCAAGTGTTTCACGTTGCAAGATTAATCAAGAAGATTATAATGTACATGTTAGTAGACACACTAGAATAACAAAACTAAAATTTTCCATTAATTCTTATATGATCTAGATTTAAGCGATCATTGTTATTGCGCTTTCTTACCTTGTTAGACTTTAATTTGTGACATTTTCCACATTTGTATATAATCACTTTTTTGTATTTTTTTATTCTCACAATATAGTTTTCCGTCTATATATTAAGTCATTTTTTTGACATGTTTATTTACGAGTCAAATTATCTTCTTTTTTGACAAAGTCATATGTTCGTAAAAAGTAAATCCAATACAATAACCAGGATTTATGGAATTGTTTCTTTTGTAATAATCTAAATGACCACCACATTAATAAGTTAAGTTTCAATTTGTAGAAATAAACAAATTCCTACGGGTTTTATGCTACTATTGAAAGTTGAAAATTATAACTATATTTGTAATTAGGTTGAATTTATATCTAAGTAAACTCATTATGTTTTCAACTCTTTAGCTCTTTAAGAAATGTTCTATTATAATTCATACTACAATTACTATGGTTGATTTATAAATTAAATCGAACATGCGTAGTTAGTTAATATTTAGTGGTAACTTTTCTAGTCATAATGTTGGGCTCTTCCCATGTTCCGGCAAAGGCCCATGGCCTAATCCTATTGGAAAATTATTGGAATTTATCGCTTTATTTGGTTTTCAATTCTATTAGAGAAAAGGATTGGAAGAGTAACCGATTTGTAGTTGGTTTGACTTTATAATGAAAGCACAACTTCTATAAATAGAGGAGGTTTTTAGAGAAGAATTCAATTGCTCATTGGTATTGTATTTGAGACAATGAACATAGAGCGGTTTTTGAGAGAGCTTTCAACAAGAGAGAAAGAGAGAAAAAAAAGGTTCTTTTTTTTTTTTTTGCTGCAGTCTTTCTCCGACCGAGTACTTCAGATCGTATTAACCGATTAACTAATCTTTGGATCGGGATGAAAATTTGTACCGAGTGTTCTTAACTCGTGGTGGTTGATTTGAACGGTAAGATCGGATTTGGAGGGGCAGAAAGATCCTGTTTAGGTCCGAACAGAAGCTGGGTTTGATGATCTTCTTCTATTTATCTTTTGTTGGTGTAGCTATTGTTTTTGTTCTCTTTTTGGCACTTTTGTAAGCCATTAGATGATATTTGTAACCCCTCTTATTGTTATAAGTGAAGCAATTAGGATCTTGTCGATCCCGTGGTGTTTCTTCGGTTTGGAGGTTTTTTCAACGTTAAGAAAAAAGGAAGGGGAGGTTGTTGGAGGGAAGGGAATAGGTGGGTCATGTGGGGATACGGGGTTGGTAGGGGGGGGGTATGTGAAGGGAGGGAGACGGTTTTGAGTGCGGGGGGGAGGGTGAGTTGTTTGTGAGGGATGGGGTTGTGGTTGGGGAGTAACGGCTATTGGTGTTTGTGTGGGTGGGGGGAAATTTATGTAGGGTGAATGTGGGGGTTACTGGGGTGGAGGCGGAGAGGGTCGGTTTAGGGGGGGAGGACGGGGGTGGACCGGGGGGGGTTATGTTAGGGTGAAACTAGCAGGTGGTGATACGGGGGGTACGAATGGGGGCGTTGGGTTAGGACGGTTGTTGGTTGGTATCGTGGGTTTGCTTATCCTGTGCCGCACGCCACGCTCACGGCTCCTATAAGGGAGGTGGGGTCTTGAGGGGAAAGGGGCAGGGGTTGGGGATTTTGTGTGACGTTGGTTATAATGGTCCGGCGGGTCCGGTGCCCGGTTGCCTGCGCGCGCGCATAACAGGGGGTTCGGTCCGCGGGGTTTCTTGCTTAAGGGAGGTTGTTCCCCCTGGGTTTTTACTCGTTGGGGTGTGGGGTTGAGGGTTTTGAAGGGTTTGGGGGTTTTGGGGATGTTCTTTGTGCTGTTGGGCCGAATGGCTCCGGTTAGGTGGTGGGGGTGCTTAGTGTGGATGCAGCAGGTGGGTTTGGGTTTGGGGG
>JAKWJA010001156.1:0-18265 GCA_027704765.1 Solanum habrochaites
AAACGCCTTTTTATTTATATTCATATTTTCTTCTTGATTTATCCTTCATGTTGATTAATGAACCACTTGAATTTACTTATTCGTGAATAATTAATTTCATTTGAGGTTCTTGACTTATGTGATAATGACAAATAATCAAATTCATATCGGTATATTGCAAATATATTTGTAATAACCTACTTTTCAATTACTTTTAATGTATGGATATTAGTAAAAAATTATTTGCAAGTTCAATGCAATTATTATTTATGACCGCGCGAAGCGCCAAATATTTACCTAGTACATGTTTAAGTTAAAAGGAAATATTTGTATTGTTTCATGCAGCATAGAAGATGGAATATCTGATACATATATAACTAATCACTGCTTAAAACTTTGGGTTCACTTTGAGTTTTTTAGATTAGGCCAACCTGCAACAATAGCGACCAAAGAAAAAGAAATAGCATAAACTTAGTAGTCAAGTTTTGAATTTATTTACAAAAGAACAAAAATTTATAATGTTCTTTTTAAAAAAAAAATTAGACCAGTTGTCTGTAAATTAAAAGATGATGTTGAATGAAAAACGTTTTACTATAAACTCTTTTTCCTCAAGAACCAAATAAATATTTAGATTTCATAAATAACTTCATTCAAAACCACTACTACCTACTGCCATTTCACATTTGTGGTGTATCATCTTGTGTTGATTGTTGTTACCTCTTGCATTTTGTTGCAACCTAAATTTTAATTTTAATGTGTCTAACGAAAAAATACAATACAATTTATTTAAATATTTTAATCGAGATAATAGGAAAGTAAAAAAATATCATAAAATAAACTCAAAATTAAAATTATTGAATTCAGATAACGTTGTAACGAAATACCAAACCACACATCCACCGAATGCAATACCATGTATGCAGCAATTTCAAGCAATGTGACATGAGATAATAGTAACTGAGTCGATATATCACGAACAAGGAAGAAACATCCAATAAATTTTTATCTTAATATAGAAACAGAATCACTTACCTCGATATCAACCAAAAAGGAAACATTCTAAGTGCTATCATATCATCTTTGTCCATATCTACACAAAAGAAGGTCCACTTCTTGCTATTAACATCACGATCCAACCACTACTCTATAGCAGAATGTAGTTAATTTTGAAGAAAAAGGTAAGAAACCGTGTAAGTTTAATAGAATGTTGCAAAGAATAATTGTTTGTTTGGGAAGTGCTACAAGGAAAAGGGAATAGAATATCTAAGTTTGAATCGTGTGAATGAAAATTTAACCCTTGGGCGAAGAAATTAGTAGGATGTTACGTTTTTTAAATAACGAATGGTTAAATTAAAAAAAAAAGGAAATTATGTAGATTAAGTTAAGCAATATAACACATTAATTTTTTAAAACCATCAAACTTGAGGATTTTTACTACAACCATTAAGCAGTCTCCTCCCCTCTTTCTAACTCTTTTGACATGTGTACTTTCTACTATCTCTATACCTTTTTTGCATTTTCCTAACATTTATTAGAGTTACGGTGAGGAAAGCAAGCCGAGAAGAAAGAGAGAATTTTTCTGGAAGAAACAAACAATGACACGCTTGATTTCTCCTGCTCTATGTCTATATTGCTAACTATTTGGAATCAGGAAAGTGGACACTAATTCTCTCCTTAATGTGTCCCTACAAGAAGGGCTTCGTCCATTCCTTTCTTTTGGTGAAGCACCTTGCAATCTTTCACAAAGAACTTGATGTGCCAAGGGAAAAAACACTGATATATATGTTCATGGCATACAATAACACACTCCCTCTCCAATCCTTACTATTAAGAGGATAACTTTCTGCATAGGTGTGATAAACCCTTTTGTCAATCGAGGATGCCTCGTTTTTAAGTGCCTCAATTATTGATCTTTCAATATTGGAATCTCAATTGAAAATTTTCACTCCACTCTCACACTTTTGTATTTCTTCCTTTACTTTTGCTTGTTTCTCTCTTCCTTCTCTCTAAATTTTAGGCCGCGCATTTTTCCCTTACACACGGAGTTGTTCCCTTTCTTTTTAAGACAATCAGCTTGTTTTGAAATCTTTGTTCATCGATTCCTCTGCTTAAATAGATCCTGACTTCATAAATATTTACAATTTATTTTCATATATTTTGGAATATCAAATAGCAAATGCATTATCAGGAAGGCTGCATAAGTGAAGCTGAACCACTATACCGACCAGAGGCCCGAAGTATAAAAAACCAGTTAATTAACAGTGTAAAGACTCTAAAACACGAACTAATATTTGTAAAAGAAATAATTTTAACCTTGATCAACTAGGAAAAGAAAGTACTCGTAGAATAATAATACCTTTTTATTGGTGCAAGAACCTTTTTGGCTTTCTCTTGCTGCTGTGCAAGAATTTTTTTTCCCTGCTTGTAAGCAGATAAATCCTCCTCAAATGACGTTTTCCCATGTCCGCTGCTTGCACTACTTCTTTAGTGCTTCCTGCTCTTTTGCTAAAGCATTATTGACTAACGCCAAATCATGCCTTGCCGGGAGAGAGCATAACTGCTTCCAAATCCTCTTCGTCCAACATTATCAATCTCCAAGGTGTTTAATAAGAGGAATTAATTGTCCACACCCATGGAAGTTATATTTACAAGTCTTGCTCCATCTCCATAATCCTCCCTTATGTTGGTTTTCCTCCAGCATATGCTTTTCCTGTGAACATTTTCAGCATCTGCTTTTTCTTGTGCCTCAATCCTTTTAAGCTCAGCCGGGTCCTTGCCAGCCTCCGGTACCCTGCATTACCTCTCATTTGCCCAATCCGACCACCCTTGGATATCTTTCGGCGTGTCTTCAAATGGACTTTAGAAACAATATAGTTTCATCATCTCTCTCATGTTCGAGGGAGATATTTACCCAAAGACTCATCATATGGATACCACCATAATATCTTGCACAGCAGAAGAAATAGTTGTGTTTGTCGGGATTTTTTTGCTGGGACTTTAAGGCTCATGGATAATGAATCCCGATCCTTTTCATTTATATTAATCTTTAATAGGTGGCACTTTGGAAGTGTTCAACTTTAGGTGCTATGGGTGATGACAGTGCATTGACTAAAAAACTTTTCTTTAGCTAAGGTTGATTGCATTAAAAACAAAACTCTTCATTTTTAGAGTGCGACCTCTCTTTTGTCCCCCAGAAGAACAGTCCAGTTTCTTTTCAAAAACACATTTTACAACAGCAGGCCTACATGTCCTCTGAATCTATATTTGGTGCATTTTCCCACTTCTGGTTCAACATCCATACTGAGGACACCCCCTCGTCAATGGGTCAATCTCAAATAGAGTGACCCTTTTTTTGGTGTCTTCCTAATAAATCATATCTTTGAACTTCCAGAAAGAACACCCATGTGAAGCAGAAGAAGTTCCCTAAAGGAATCTTAGATTCAAACTTCTCTTTGTTTCCTGCTTCCTTTTCCTCATCGAAAATCGCCAACGACTTTTTATCTGCATCACACTGATGGTATCATAAATCATGTTGATTATGTTTTCTTCAGTGTTTATATGGCTCTAAGGTTGCGGTCCTGCAACAAAATTCATTCAAATGATAGATATATACGTGAGAGGATTATAGTTAAAGATAAAAACATAAAACAGAGAATAGAGTAGCACCCAAAGGAAAGAGCCAGATAATAATTCTTTGATAGGATAATTAAAAGGAAAACAAACTACAGGCTAATAGCAATAGAAACAATTCCATGTGAGACCAATAAGCAGAAATATTTATCATATAATGTGGAACTCCCCAAAGACAGGCTAACACCAATAAGAACCGTCCAATTGCTTCAATGAAACCAACAAATTATCGATACTGTGAAGCTGCAAAAGAATTATATTCTTAAGGATTGACAATTTCTACTATATTGTCCGTTACTTAAATCTCGTCTTCCTTTCAAATGTAACAACATTCAGTGGAAATCCGCCGTTAAAATTGTGATAGAACACATAGCAATAGAAATTAAAAAGTGCCAAAACAAAGGGAAAATTATTATTCATTATTCAAACCAGAATTGGGAACAACAAAACAACTCTAGTAGCATCATAAAAGAAGCAATGTTAGCAAAGTAAATGGATATACAAAAAAATAAAAGATTCCTCTGAGTCCAAAATTTTTCTCCCCAAAATTCACTTGACTATATATAAATCCACTCATTTTCTTGCAAAGAACTAAATAAATATACAAAAATAAATCTGCACTCACTGATAACAAAAACTTAAATTTTTGATGAAAAAAAAATTCAACTCAGCAGATGGCAAAAAAGAACAGTTCAATCTCTATCCAACTAAACAAGTCAGTATCACATACGAACACAGAAACTTCAAAGCTCAAACTCTAGCAAGAAACCATTATAAAACACTCTTTGGAAACTCAAAATAAACTCATCCCAATCAAATCAAACAATTAAAAAGGGGTCGTTACCAAAATGAAAAAAATGGATTCTTTCTATCGAGAAAGAAACTCATTTACAAAAGTTCGAATCCAAAATCAAAAGTGTTCACTCACTAAATATTTGAAATGATAAAGAAAGGATACACTCCATTGAGGAGAAGCATGAGTTGTCTTTTGTTTGGGGTGCCAAACACTAAACTTTGGATTCATTATATAGAGAGTCATCCACTGACTTGATGGAAATTATGGTTAGTACACTGTATTTATGTCCAACTCATCCATAATAAAATATAATTTAAAACGTTTTTAACATTTTAAGGAGTTTGTTGAAATATTTATTATAAATCTATGTAATGTGAAAAGATCCCCAACATTTGGCATGGTTGGATGTAAGTCAAAGAAGTAAAATATATATCCATTGATAAATCTAATGAGTCCTTTCTAGGATATTTCAATTAAAGTAATTATGTATAAATGACTTTGACAAAATAACAGAATTTATCACTGTTGTTTTAGCACATTAGTTTTTTAAATTAATGGTACCAATATCTCGTATTGATTTATTTCGATTTTGCTTAATTTTATGGAAAATGTGTGAAATAATTAAACTAAATGATACAATCATTATTTTCCTCCATTTCAATAAGCAAAGGTTGTCATTAGAAAGGGTGAACGGAGTTGATTTTCTTATGCAATGGTCATAAATAATTACCTTGATAACCGACGATGAGATCATTCTCATCATGATATCTCCATGTGTCCCAGACATGAAACTGAAAAGACATTCCCCATTTTAGATTAACTTTTAAAAATTGTACGAAAAATTTTCCCACTTAAAAATTTCCACTTACGGACAACGTTTGAGAATTGTACGGAAATTGAGAACACTATTTCTGTCGGTAATAAATGTATCAGAAAGAAAAGACCGAAGTTGTTTATGAAAATAAAAAGGGTGGCGTTACTCAGCAACATCATGACACTATCCTCAACACTAGACAGGAATCTGTCCATTTAGATTACTTTTAACATGCTAACTCCACATGACCTAGACGTAAGTTGAAAAGCATTGTTGCTTTAGATCTCGCCAAGAACTCTATATCCACCTCAAAAATATAGTAATTTGCCACCAATTACCTATAACCTTATCCACTCAAAAACCACTCACTCCATGCTCAAACAAGGAATTAAGAAGTTTGACTGGATTCGGAACCTGACGTGTCCCAACACAAAATCAAAAAAAACCTTCAGCTAGCTCTGTGTATCACACCAAAAAAAATCCTTGTTGGCTCCCTAATACGTTAAAAAAATGTGCTTGGATATCACCCTGGTTGTCAATATGTCGGGCGACCAAAATGAGGACATAGACCAGATCTTTCTTCAGATGTAACAAAGTTTTGAATTATGGGATACCATCATGGTGAGAAATAGCTTGATGCATAAAAGCTTGTGATAGAAGCATGCTCTTCCTGGGAATCGACATAACCCTAGAACGCAATTGCCGCAAAAGAAGTACACCAATTTATTCTTTGGGATGTTGGCCTCGCCTGATGCCTGCTGGGCCATTTTGCCTCCAAAGAATAACCACCTTTTTCAATTAAAAAAGCAACATCTCCTTCACATACATGATCAACAACCTACCACTGAGTTCAAAATCATTCAATGGTACCACAAGGCTACATAAAGAGAATGCATTATCCAGTTAACCCAAGAACCTCTCTTAACATGTAGGTTAAAGTTCAAACCAACTTAATGGATTGGGAAACGTAATCCGCGACAAGGAGGCTAGGAGGGGTTGCCAAAAACTACAGAGGTGACTGGGGACCAATTCGTTCATAAGTAAATAAAGCACATGTCAGTCCACAATTTGCCTGATATAAAGACCCCTAAGACAGACTCCTTGTGGTTTTGTGGAAATAAACTTCATCCCCTTGATATGAACACATACCCTCCGAAAATGATAATTTTACTGAAACATGTAATCACTTTTATAACACGAATTTAATTTTTGAATGCAGGTATAGATGGAGAAGCTGGGTGAGCATCGATGCCAACACACATCTTTCATGGATGCAACAACTAGGAGGGTGGACATGCTTGCAATGAAAGGGCCTGTAAGTGCAAACTTTTTAAAAAAACAACCATGTTAACAAGCTCCTCCACTCATTTGTAACAGGATTACGTTTCGGGACGCAATTTAGTGGAACTTAAACTTAAGCTAATTTAATCTTTTGTAACATTATGTGATGGCTATATCATGGCCCTAAGCAACAACCTTTTTTCCCCCGGCATGAAAGCATATATCTTATCACTAGCTAAATTATAATATAACTTTTCAACTTCAGTGCTTTTAACAACCCAAAAATTTTCTCACAATTGTCCTAAGCGCATAGTGAGGAATCGCTTAATCGGGTTATTTATCAATGGAATAATTGTTATTGTGTCATCATATTCAAATCAATAGAACCATGTGTACGCCCCAGATACGTTGAAAAGACCCCCCCAAAAAAATTCCTTCGTTTTCATTTCAAGAGTAACGTGATACTATATTATATTGGCCTTCATTCCCACTAAAAGGTTTCACTTAAATGGCAAGTTATTTGCATTCAAATAAGAGCGAACAAGGAAGTTAATATAATACAAGAAACAATGTTTTAATCTAGCTCATTTATTGATAATAAATGTTTCCGAGCAACTATGTTGACCTTACACAAATCATGCCATAATTCTTTTTGGTAAGCTTAAGTTAACCCGTAATTTTTTGGGGAAAAAATTAGATTCAAAATGGTTAAGAAATTATATAAAGAATTTGGTGAAAAATTAAAGTGATTTTTTGTGACTGGTGGCATCCTTGAAGTATCTTTTATATTTACTTAATAAAAAACTAGATGTTCTAGATAATTTTAATATTATGGTAAGTATATAATAATCTAGATTCTTGTTAGTAGTATTTTAGAAGACGGTTTGGAATTTTTTTTTGTAGATCCTATCTAGGTGATTTCTTAGAAGCATTACTACACTAGTATACCGGAATAGGGGGCCATAGGCATTTTGTAATTAATACTAGGAATAAACCTAAATCAATAGCTCCTTTTACTTTTCTATAACAACTTTGTGTTAACCTCAAATATGCTTCTCTCCCCTGCCTAGCGTCCCCTCTTCCTTAGTTGAACCGGTTGTATCTTAGTTTAACGGTCTTGAGAGAGTAAAAGGTATCCCCGATTTATACTTTCTCCTGCTATTCTTTACATGGTATCGGTAGCCATAGTCGTAGATTGAAAAAATTAACATGTTATTTTCAAGATCTTGTTTTGGTAATGATTCAACTTGTTGTGTCGATGATTTAAAAGCGTCGGTTTAATGGACCTGAAGGAATGGAGTTAGGAATCAGTCCATTATCAAGGTGTGGAAGACATGTATGAAATCATACCTTGGTGGGAGATGATTTATTGGATGTTTTTTAATGGAAATTAACATAAGTACCTCTTGCTGACGGCCAAAATAAGCAGTTCATACAAGAAGTTGGAAGTAGGTTAATCAAAATGGCGAGTTCATCTCTGAAGAGGACAATATCCTCCTGTTCATTTGATCATATTATAACAGGAGAAGAATAGTCATTCGTGGGACACCTGATATATTCCATTTGTGACGTCGATTTTAAAGGATGGCTTAACAACTATTCTCTGGAAGAAATTTGAAAATTTGTTGTCATCACAAGACTTACTATGCCAAGCAGTCTGGCTATTGTGGTTTGTCAAAGATGGGAAGGATATGCTCTTGTAGCCGACAAGAGAAACTGTCAAAGAAATAAGGATCTGACGTACTCTCGCATCCGCCGAGTGGTTCAAGTTTCCCCTGGAGAAAAAGAAGATCCTCCTCTAACTATTAACAGGATACGACTCCTCTCCGATGCTAATGTGTAAATAGGACACATAAAAAGATAGTATCGAACCAAGGAGAGTAACACTGTCTTAATTGAGAAGCGACGGAATAATAAGACTAGGGAAGGTGTTTTTTAGTTGTTGAGCAATAAGTATTATGGTTCAATCAAAATTTGATAAGTAGAAGACAATAAATATGCATGTATTAAAATGAATATGAGGTTTAGATGACCCCACAATTTAGAAACAACAAATTAATAATCATTATATTTATATAAAAGAGATCTAGAGGTCCTGTCTATTGTGGCCGTTCACCACAAGCAAGAAACTTCTTGTAAAATTTAATGTTATTTTTAAAAATAACCTTCATCTGTAATGAAAAGGTGCTATTCTAATGAATCGTGTATCTTTTATCAAAAGTGGGGACTTTTATAGAAAGATGTGATTTTATGACGAGTTATGACTTTTATCAAAGTTATATCTTTAAGGTTCGTGATAATGTTGCTGAATTTGATGAAGTTCTTTTGACTTTTTATGAAGGGTTGTGAACTTTATGGAAGGGGTTTTTGCGGAATTTTCCAAATAGTTGTATCATATTCAATAAGGGTACAGTTAAAACATTTGTTCACATACCCTTTTGTTTATAAATGAAGGATTTCCTCACATTTTTTGTAAACAACAAATTCTGATCTTCTACTTCTACTTCGGCCAAAATTTAATATTTTGTACCTTTGGCTCCTTATTGAGTGAAGTACTAACACCACATTTTTTTAAAAAAAATAAGTTGGTAAATAAAATTGTTCTATCCTAAGAGGATGTTAATTCTTTTAAATCTGTTACTTGAAGGGTAGTAGTTTTCTTAAGTGGACATGTGTATTCAAGTGGGAAATGATTTTTTTTTATATTCATTCGAATTTAGACATATACTTGTATGTCTTAACAACTCATTAATTTTCTGTTAATGATATTATTGTTGTTGTTGAGTACATTTTAAACTTTGTTTTTATGTTTTTCAAAAAATTATTCTCGTTATATGAAATTATAAAATATAGTACGGATATTGTTATACATAAAATAAGTATTGTAAATAGTACTATATAGAAGCTTTACATACATTCTTTTATCACATAAAATATGAAATTTCTCACTTATCAAATGAAGATATTCATTCAAAAGTTATAATTGCTTCATGTGTAAACCAAATTTCTTTATTAACTTGTGTAAAAACAAATTAAAATTTTCTGGTTAGAACATATATACAATGGTATAATTTGTGCAAGGTTAAATGTTCTTTTTATTACGAAACGCCTTTGTATCGTATATTCATACCATATTCTTCTTTATTTTCCTTTCAATGTGATTAATGAAACCAGGGATTTATTATATCGTGATAATTATTAATTCATTAGAGGTTTCTTGACATTATGTGATAAGACAAATATTAAATTCATGTAGGGTATATTTGCAAATATTTTGTAATCACCTACTTTTCAATTACTTTTTAATGTATGTATATTAGTAAAAAATTATTTGCAAAGTTCATGCATATTATTTAGACCGCGCGAAAACGCAAAATATTTACCTAGAGACAGGTATAAGTTAAAGGAAATACTGTCTTGTTTCATGCAGCATAAAAGATGGAATTTATCTGATACAATATAACTAATCCCTGCATTAAAAACTTTGGGTTCACTTGATTTTTAGATTAGGCCAACCTGCAACAATAGCGACCAAGAAAAAGAAATAGAACAAAACTTAGTGGTCAAGTTTTTGATTTATTTACAAAAGAACAAAAATTTATATGTTCTTTTAAAAAAAAATTAGACCAGTGGTATGTAAATTAAAAAGATGAGTTGAATGAAAAAATGTTTTATTATCCACTCTTTCCTCAAGAAACCAACATAAATTTAGATTTCATAAATAACTTATTCAAAACCACTACTACTACGCAATTTCACATTTATTGGTGTATCATCTTGTTTTGATTGTTGTTAACTCTTGCAATTTTGTGCGGCCAAATTTTAATTTTAATATGTCTAACGAAAAAAAAAATACAATTTACAATTTATTTTTTAAATATTATTATTCGAGATAATAGGAAAAGTAAAAAGGTTGTATAATAAAATAAACTCAAACAATTAAAATTATTGAATTCAGATAAAAGTTGTAACGGAATAACCCAAACCACATCCACAGAATGCATTACCAGGTATGCAGCAATTCAAAGCAATGGAACATGAGAGAATAGTACTGAAAGATATAACAAGACAAAGAAAGACATCCAATAAAAGTTGAACTTATTATAGAAACAGAATCACTAAAACTTCGAGAATCAACAAAAATGCAAACAATTATAAGTGATATCATATCATCTTTGTCAGATGTCTAACATCAAAAGAAGTCCACTTCTTGCTAGTAGACAATCAAAGGATCCAACTATTCTATAGGCATATGGGATAAGTTTGAAGAACAAGATTGGAAACGGTGTAAGTTAATAGAATATGGGCAAAGGAAATAATTGTCTGGTTTGGGAAGTGCTATAAAGGAAAATGGAATAGAGATATCTAAAGTTTGAATCGTGTGCATGAAAATTTACACCTTGAGGCGAAGAAAATAGTAGGATATTACGTTTTCAAATTAAGGAATGGTTAATTTTAAAAAAAAAAGAAATTCGTAGATTAAGTTAAAGAACATAGAACAACATATTTTTTTTTTAAACCATCAAAACTTCAGGATTTACTTACAACCATTAAGAGGTCTCCCTCTTTCTAACTATTTGACCTTGTACTTTATACATATCTCTTATACCTTTTTGCATTTTTCCTAACATTTATGAGAGTTACGGTAGAAAGAAAGATCAGAAGAAAGGAGAGACTTTTTCTGGAAAAACAAACCAATGACAAGCTCATTTCCTGCTGCTATTCTAAGGTGTAACATTCGGAATCAGGAAAGTGGACACTAATTCTATCCTTAATTGGTGTCCTACAAGAAGGGCATTCTTCATTCCTTTCTTTTGCGTGAACACAATTGCCAATCCTTCACAAAGAAAATTGATGTGCGAAGGGGAGAAAAACCACTGATATATGTTCATGCATACAACATAACACCACTCCATCTCATCTTTACAAATTAGAATCAGAAACTTTCGCAGAGGTTGATAAACCCTTTGTCAATTGAGGAATGCTGTGTTAGTGCCCCTGTTATGAATCTTCATATTGGAATCTCAACTGAGAAAATTTCCACTCCAAACTTTTGTAATTCTTCGTTATACTTTTGCTTGTTTTCTCGACCCTTCTCTCTAAAAATTATGCCGCCTGCATTTTCAATGTACAAAAGAAGTGTTCTTATTTCATGGTTTAGACAACAGATTGTTGTTGATACATCTTGTTTCACCGATTCTCATTTGGCTGAAAATAGATCCTGAATTCATAAAATTATCACAAATTTATTTTCTAATTAAGATGGAATATCAAATAGCAAATGCATTATCAGTAGGGTGCATAAGTGAAAGCTTGAACCACTATTACAAAGGCAATAAGTAAAAAAGAAACAAGTTATTCACAGTGTAAAGACTCTAAAACACGAACTATTTTGTAAAAGAAAAATTTTACCTTTATCAACTGGGAAAAAGAAGTTAATTAAGAGAATTAAAAATATACCTTATATGGTGCAGAACCTTGTTGGGCTTTCTCTTGCTGCTGTTGTAAACGAAGTTTTTTCCTGCTTGATAGCAGATAAATCCTATCAAATGAGACGATTCTCCATGTCCGCTGCTTGACCACATCTTTAGTGCTTACAGATTCTTTTGCTAAAGCATTATTGAAGTTCATAGCATGCTTGCCGGTAGAGAGCACGTTACGCTGCCAAATACTTTCTTAAGTCCAACATTATCCATCTCCATGGTGTTACGAAGAGCAATTAATTGTTTCAACCATGGAATTAGTATTTACCAACGTTGCTCCATCTCAAATAAATCAGTTCTCTGGGTTTCCTCCAGCATATGCTTTCCTGGTGACATTCAAGCATTTCTTTTTCTATTGCCTCATCCTTTTAGCTCAGCCTGGTCATTGGCCAAAGCCTCAGGAACATGAATTACCCTCATTTGCCAATCAGGACCACCTTGGATATTTTCTGCAGTGTCAGTCAAATGAGAAGTTAGAAAACAATATAGTTTCATTCTCTCTCATTCGAGGGGAACAATTTCCCAAAGGACCATCATATGGGATACCAACCATAATAATCTTGCACCGCAGAAGAAAATAGTTGTGTTGTGGGGACTGTTTTGTTGACTTTAGGATCATGGATAATGAATCCAGATCCTTTTCTTTATTATTATCTTTAAGAAGGTGGCACTGGAAGGGTCATTGCAGGTGCTATGGATGAGGACAGACATTGACTACAAAAACTTTCTTTATATAGAGGTTATTGCATTTAACAAAATTTTATTTAGAGTGCAAACTCTTCTTTGTTGCACCAGAAAGAAGACGAGTCCAGTTTCTTGTCCAAAACAAAACTGCAGCAGGCCGACATGTCCTCCGAATCTTATTTGGTGCAGTTTCCAATCTTGTTCAAATCATACTGAGGAAACCCGCTCGTCAATGGGTAATCTCAATATAGAGTGGATCCTGTCGTTGGTTTCTCTATAATTCATATCTTAGGAACCTCCTTAAGGAGACGAGCCATGGAATCAGAAGAAGTTCCACAGGAATCTAGAATTCAAACTTCCTCTTTTTCACTCTTCCTTTTTTTCCTTAATATTAAATAGCCAACGTATTTTCATCAGCATCATCACTGCTTTTATCATCAACATGTTGATTATGTGTTCTGGAGTGTTTATTACTGTGTAATAGTTTCGCATGCAACAAAATTCATTCAAGTGATAATATGGTACGAGAGAGGATTATAAGTTAAAGATAAAAAACATAAACATCAGAGACTAGAGTAGCTAAAAACAAAGGGAAAACACCAGATCAATTAATTCTTTGATAGGATAATTAAAAGAAAAAACAAAAATGCCAGGCTAATAGCAAGAGGAACAATTCCGTGACACCACTTAAAGCCAGAATATTTATCAGTATAATTGGAAACTCCCAAAGACAGGCTAAAAACAATTAGAACAACTCATAGTTAATCTCAATAAACCAGCAATATTATCATAACATGTGAAGATGCAAAGAATTAAATTATTTGAGCATTAAATCTTGAGAATTAGAGTTACCTAACAAAGGAAAGAAGCGCCAGATAATAAATTCTTTGATAGGGGATAATTAAAAGAAAAAACAAAATGACAGGCTAATAGCAAGAGGAACAAATTCCAGTGAGACCAATAAAGCACCAGGGAAATATTTATCATATAATTGGAACTCCCAAAGACAGGCTAAAAAAACCAATAAGAACCACTCCACTTTAGCTCAATAAACCAGCAATATATTTTTTTTTCAACATGTTGAAGCGAAAAGAATTAATTATTCTTGAGGTTACCCAAATTCGACATATTTCAGTACTTAAATCGATATCTTCAATGTAATTAGCATGCAGTGGAAATCCGACGTTAAAAGTGATAAAGAAAAAATAGCAAACAGAGAAATTAAAAATTGTCAAAAACAAAAGGGGAAAATTAGTATTTTTATTCAAACAGAAATGTGACAACAAAAAACAACCTCTAGAAGGCATAATAAAAGCAGCAATGTATCAAAGTAAATGGAAATACCAAGAAAAATAAACGATTCCTCTGAGTCACAAGATTTTTTCCCAAAATCATTTGAATCTATATAAAAAAAACATCATTTTCTGCAAAAAATAAATAAATAAATAACTAATATGCACTCAAATGAATAAAAAAAAAATTAAATTTATGATGAAAAAAAATTCAATCATCAGAAGGGCCGCAAAAAAAGGAAACAGTTCAATCTCTATCCAACTCAAACAAGCAGTATCACAAACGAACACAGAAAAAACTTCAAAGCGAAAATCTAGCAAGAACCAATTATTAAAACTCTTTTTAACCTCAAATAAAATAATCCAAAATAAATCAAGACACTAAAAAAGGTCGTACAAAAGTGAAAAAGGGATTCTTTATATCAAGAAAGAAACTCGATTTACTCAAATGTTAAACTCCAAAAATCAAAAGGTTCCATAACTAAAGAGTTGAAAAGGATAAAGAAGGGGTAAACTCCATTGAGGAAAAGCCATGAGTTGTCTTTTGTTTGTGGTGCCAAACACTAAACTTTGGTTCATTATATAGAGTAACTGAATTGATAGGTTAGTACGCTGTATTTATGTCCAACCATCAATAAATAAAATGTAATTTAAAAACCTTTTTTCCTTTTTTAACCGGAGTTTGTTGAAGTAATTTATTGGATAAACAATAGTCAATGTGAAAATCTCAAATATTGGCATGGTTGGATGTAAGTCAAAGAAGTAAAATAAATATCCAATTCATAGGGATCCTAATGAGTCTTTCTGGATATTAAATTAAGTAATTATACTAAGATGACTTTGAAAAAATAAAACATTATTTATCAAGGTTCGTTGTTACCACACTTAGTTTTTTAAATTAATGGTACAAATATTCGTAATTGATTTATTTCGATTTTACTTAATTTTATGAAAATGTGTGAAATAATTAAATACATGATACAATCCGTATTTAACTCCATTTCAATAAAGCAAACGGTTGTCATTAGAAAGGGTGAACGGAGTGATATTCTTTAGCAAAGGTCATAAATAATGTACCTGATAATCGACGATGAGATCATTCTAACATGATCTCTAGTGTCCCAACATGAAACTGACAAGGAATTCCCCATTTTAGAGTAACTTTAAAAATTGTACGGAAAATTTTCCCCACCTAAAAATTTTCACTTACGGACAACCTTTTGAAATTGTACGGAAATTGAGAAAAACTATATCTGTTGGTATTAAAGTGTTCAAAACGAAAAAGAGACCGGAAGGTAGTTAGTGAAAATAAAGGGTTGTCGTTACCATCAGGAAAACAATAATGACATCATCCTTAATACTAGATATGATTTGTCATTTTAGATTACTTTTAGCGCGAACTCCACATGGCCTAGACGGTAAGTTGAAAAGCAATTGTTGCTTTAGATCGTCGCCACGATCTATTAATCCCTCAGAAGTAATAGTAATTTCCCACCAATAGTTCCTATAAGCTTTTCCCACTCAAAAAAACCACTTACTCAATGCCCAAATCAAGGAATTAAGAAAGTTTGACTGGATTCGAAACATGACGTGTCCCAACAAAATCAAAAACCTTATCTAGATATGTATCACTAAAAAAATCATTGATCCCAATACCTTAAAAAAACTTGACTTAGATCAAACCCTGGTTGTCAAATAGTGCGGCGACCAAAATGAGGACATACACATATCTTATTCAGATGTAAAAAGTTATTGAATTATGAGATTCCATCATGGTGAGAAATTAGGGTGATGCATAAGCTTGATAGGAAGCATGCCTTCATGGAGAAGGACATAACACCTAAAACTCGATTGCCACAAAAAAGTTACAACAATATTATCTTTGGGATGTTGTCCGCCATTGAATGCCTCTGGTCCATTGCCTCCAAAGAAATAACCACCTTTTCAATTAAAAAGGCAAACATCGTCTTCCAACATGATCAACAAGGGCCATTGATTCAAAATCATTCAGGCTAACCACAAGGCTAATAAAGAGAAATGCATCATCCAGCTTAACAAGAACCTCCCTTAACATGGAGGTTTAAATATACACATATAGTACGTATAGTTGTTATACATAAAATAATTATTGTGAAAGTACTATATATAAGCTTTACATACAATCTTTTCGTTTTACAAATATGAAATTCTCACTATTCAATGAAGATTTCATTCAACAAGTTATAATTGCTTCTCATGGTAAGCATAATTTCTTTATTAATGATGTTTAAAAAAAATTAAATTTTTTGTAGAACAATATAACAATTGTATAATTTGTGCAAGTTAATGTTTCTTTTTATTACGAAAACGCCTTTGTATGTAATATTCATATTTTCTTCTTTATTTTCCCTTTCCAATGTTGATTAAATTGAAACAGTGATTTCTTATATCGTGGAATAATTAATCATTAGAGGTTTCTTGACTTATGTGATAATGGGGGGGAAAACAAAATTAAATTCATGTCGGTATATTGCAAATATTTTTGTAATCACTACTTTTCAATTACTTTTATGTATGGATATTAGGAAAAAATATTTGCAAGTCAATGCCAATTATTATTTATGACGCACGCGAAACGCAAAAATATTTTACCTGTACAGGATAGTTAAAAAGGAAATAACTTGTATGGTCATGCAGCATAAAAGATGGAATATCTGATTACATATATAAAACTAACCATGCATAAAACTTTGGGTTCACTTGAGTTTTTAGATTAGGCCAACCTGCCAACATAAGCGGACCAAAAAAAAGAAATAGCCATAAACTTAGTGGTCAAAAGTTTTGAATTTATTTACCAAAAAGACACAAAAAAATTTATAATGTCTTTTAAAAAAAAAAGTAGACCAGTTGTCTGTAAAATTAAAAGTATGACGTTGAAATGAAAAATGTTTTATTATAAACTCTTTTTCCTCAAGAACCAAAATAAAATATTTAGATTGCATAAATAACTCATTCAAAAAACCCCTACACCTACTGCCATTTTCACATTTATGGGTATCATCTTGTTTTGATGTTGTTACCTCTTGCCAATTTTGTTTGCGACCAAATTTTAAATTTTAATATGTCTAAAATGAAAAAATACAATACAATTATTTAAATATTATATTCGAGATAATAGGGAAAAAAGTAAAAATGTCATAAAATAAACTCAAAATTAACATTATTGAATGCAGTAAGTTGTAACGGGAAATAACCAAACCACATCCACAGAATGCAATTACATGTATGCAGCAATTTCAAAGCCAATGTGAAACATGAGTTAATAGTACTGAGAAAGATATAAACAAGACAAAGAAAGAAAATCCAATAAAATTTTAACTTATATAGAAACAGAATCACTAACTTCGAGATAAACAAAAATGAAACAATTCTAAGTATACATATCATCTTTGTCATACACTCTAAACATCAAAAGAAGTTCAACTGCTTGCTAGTAGACAATCAAGATACAACTATTCGTAATATGGAGTAATTTTGAGAACAGATTAGGAAACGGTGTAAGTTAATAGAATATGGAAAAGAACTAATGTGTTGGTTTGGGAAGTGCTATAAAGGAAAATGGGGAATAAGATATCTAAAGTTTGAATCGTGTGAAATAACATTTACCCCTTGGGAGAAGAAAATTAGTAGGATATTACGTTTCAAAAAAAGGAATGTATATTAAAAAAAAAAAGAAATGCAGCTAGATAATTAAAGAAAATAGAAACAAATTATTTTAAACCATCAAACTTCAGGGATTTACTACACATTGTAAGCAGGTCTCCCTTTTTCTAACTCTTTGGATGTGTACTTTCTACAGAGGTCTAGATAACTTTGTTGCATTTTTCCTAACATTTATTAGAGTTACGGTAGGAAAGGAACGGCCAGCGAAAGGAGAGAATTTTTCGTGAAAAAACAAAAACAATGACAAAGCTTTCATGTTCTGCGTATTCTATAGTGCTAACTATTCGGAATCAGGAAAGTGGACACTAATTCTCTCACTTAATTGGTGTCCTTACAAAGAAGGGCATCTTCCATTCCTTTCTTTTGGGAAGCACATTGCAATCTTCACAAAGAACTTGCTGTGCGCAAGGGAGAAAAAAACAACTATATAATGTTCATTGCATACACATAACACCTCCCTCTCCATCTTTACAACATTAGAATCAGACTTTCTGCATAGGTTGATAAAACCTTTTTTTGTCAATTGAGGAATGCCTGTTTTAGTGCCTCTGTTATTGATCTTTCAGATTGGAATCTCAATGAGAACTTTCACTCTCAAACTTTT
>JAKWJA010001157.1:0-31110 GCA_027704765.1 Solanum habrochaites
GAGGGTGGGACTACAGTCCAATCCGGGCGTATGCATCTCGATTCTTCGTGCTATAGAAAAGGTTAGTAAAGGGGTAAGGGGGTTAGCTTTCTTGGAACAAATCGCAGGATGACACTACCCAAGTACTTCGAGTGAGCGCGTTTCGGTGGTCCGTGAGTTTTCTTGATGTAATTCCCTGCAGATCTTCTGGTATGCCACCAGATAGGGATATGGGACTTCTGTAACGATCTTAGGAAAAAGGGCACACGCCCATTCTATACCACCCGTATAGAATGCGCTCCCGCGGAGTTAAGAGGAGTTAAAGGCTTCAATCTTCAAGAGGTGTGAGCCAAGGGCTTCCATTAGAACCAAGGGCATCTCCTTGGGGTTGCTCCGGTTTTGTTTGTGAGACGAAGGATGGGATGGTTCGGATGTGCATAGACTACGACAGGTTGAACAAGGGGTAAACTATTAAGAACAAGTATCCTCTCCTCGCGATGTGAGTGACTATTCGATCAATTAAAGTTGCTTGTGTCTTCTCAAGATTGACTTGGATCCGGTTATCATCAATGAAAATAGGGCAACGGATGTCCAAAAAACTGCTTTTCGAAAGAGGTATGGACATTAAGAATTTGTGTGGGGTGAGTCTTTTGGTCTTAACGAACGCCCCTGCTGCGTTCATGAGCTTGATGAAAGGATTATTTAAGCGTAGTTGGACCTCTTTGTGATCGTTATTTATAATGATATTACTGGATACTCCCAGAGTAAGAAGGAAACATGAGGCGCTTTGGAGAAGGGTATTGGAAATTGTTGAGGGAAGAAAAAAAGCTTTATTGCCAAGTTCTCTAAGTGTGGTTTGGCTAGATGCAGTGTCCTATTGGGGATTGGTTTCGAAGGATGGAGGTGATGGTAGATCCTTCTAAGATTGAGACAGTGAAGAATGGGTAAGACCCACTAATGGGTCAGAATACGGGGAGTTTTGTTGGGTTGTTTAGTAGCTAATACCGCCGCTTGCAAAAGGATTCTCTTCTATTGTTCCCAATTGACGAACTAAAATAAGCAGAATTTCCACTTTGTATGGTCAGATGAATGTGAGGAAGGAAAGAAAAGCTTTCAGAAAGGCTCAAAGACTTGTTGACTAGCACAATTCTACAGTGCCAGTGGAAGGTAAGGAACTGTTCATTGGTTATCGTGAGCATACTATTCGGGGTTTGGTTGTTGCCGTGCAATGCAAGAGAGCAGAAGACGTGATTGCTTATGCCTCAAGACAATTAAAAGTGCACTATGAAAACGTAACTATCCAACTCATGATGACCTTGACTTGGAATTGGCGCTGGTAGGTTGCATTGAAGCAATTATGGGACACTATTTATATGGGGTTAAGTGTGGGTTCTACAGGACATCGTAGCCTCAGTCTGTCTTATCAGAAAGATTTGAACTTGAGGCAAGGGAGATGGCATGGAACTCCTGAAGGACACGACCGCACAGTTTGTATATCGGGAAAAGGCGAATGTATGGGAAGATCCTTGAGTAGAAAGGCGGAAAGCATAGGAAGTCTAGGCTCAATTGCAAGCCTCAGACGGCCCATTGGCTAGAGAGGTCAGACTCATGGCAACGACTTGATGAGGTGAGAATAAAGAGAAGGGAGGATGGTGGCTAGTGTGGGTCAAGATCTTCTTTTCTTGACAAGTTAAGGGGAAGAAACAGTTTGATGATGAGAAACTAAGGCTGAACCGCGATAAAGTGTTGCGAGGAGAGGCTAAAGAAGAACAATCGACGAGGTAAGGGTTGTGAGGATAAGGGAAAGGGTATGTGTACCCGCATGATGATTTGATCAACACTATCTGGCAGAAGCTCATAGTTCAAGGTATTCTATAATCCGGGTGAACCAAGATGTTATCGCGACCTAAAACAAACACTTTGGTGGGAAGTAGAATGAAGCGCAATATTGGTGACTTCATGCAAGTGTCCAAAACGTAACAAGTGAAATATGAACACCAAAGGCCGGAGGAACACTTCAAGAATGCCATACGGAGTGGAAGTGGGAGAGGAAACTGCAATGACTTTGTGGTTGGTCTTCCAAAGACCTTGGGCAAGTAATGTTCGGACTCATTGGGGTGTTGATTGTGGAACAGATTAACTACTCTGCTCATTTATTCCGTTAAGGTGACTTAACAAGCAGAGAAGTTAGCAACAATCGACATCTCAGAAATCGTTCGATTGCATGGGGTTCCACTATACAATTATATCAGATAGAGGTACGCAGTAGTTTACTTCTAAGTTTTGGAAAACATTGCATGCAGGAATTGGGTACTAATGTTTGGACATTAGTACCGCGTTTCCATCCCAGACCGATGGAAGTTTGACGCGAACGATAAAGTGTTTGGTGGAGGAGATGCTTCGCGCATGCGATGATAGAGTGTGGTTGGCCATTGGGAAATTTTTTTAGCTTCGGCTACCTTTGGCAAGAGTTTCGTACACTAATAGCTATCACTCAAGTATTGATATGGGCCCATTGAAGCATTGTATGGGAGGAGAGTAGATCTCCCATGGTTGGTTTGATGCATCGAGGTAGGCACCTGGGTTCAGGCTCTGCTTTTCTCCTTGAGTTGTGGTTTTCCCTTTCCCTTTACCTCCCATCTATCTTCTATTTGGTGCCCTTTTTTCCTCTCTTATTCCCTTCTTGCTCTTCCTCCTCCTTGGCCTTTTTCCCCCATTTTTACTCCATTTTTTGAATCTATCCAATTGGTACCGATCTCTTGAGGGATTCGTTAGAAAAAGGTGAAGGGCATCAAGAAAAAGATTCTAAGCGGCGCAAATGTAGACAAAAAAGGAGTTAGAGACGGAAGGTTAGAGACTTGGAGTTCATGGAAGGTGAACAAGTCTTGTTGAAGGTTTCCCCACCCCCCCCCCCAATGAAAAAAAGGGGTGATTGCGGTTTGCAAAAAGAGGTAAGCTAAGTCCAAGGTATATGGACATTTGAAGGTACTCAAACGAATAGGGGAGGGGGCTAGGAAGTAGCCTTGCACAAGGGCGGGTACGGAGTGCATACGGGGTATTATGGTCCATGTTGAAATATACCATTGGAGATGGAAAAACTACATTATCCGTTGGGGACTTCAAGTGTTGTTGGATGAAGAAACTGACTTATGAAGAGGAACCAGTTGCTCTATTAGATAGAGAAGTTCGCAAGTTGAGATCGAGGGAGAGATTAGCATCCATCAAAGTTCATGGAAGAATCGACAGGTTGAAGAAGCTACTGGGAGAGGAGGAGATATGCGGAGAAAAGATACCAACATCTATTTACAGAATTAAGGATTCATTTTGAAAATTGTTTTAATTTCTGTGTGATAGTATTTTTCCTCTTTTTCTTTTTTATTTCTTTCCTACCCCCCCCCCTTCCCCACCATTCTATCTCCCCCCTCCCACCTCTGCCCCAAATCTGTTTTGCTCTCATCCCTCTTGCTTTTCGTTTGTCCTCCCCTTTTCTCTTTTCCTTTGTTTTTATTATTCTCCTTTTTTTTTTCCCTTTTTGTGTTCTTCCTCCTCCGCCCTTTTTCTCTCTCCTTTCTTTTTGCTTTGTGTTTATTCTTCTATTCCGGCTCTGTTTCTTGTAGCCTGGTCTGTTATTCTTCACAGTCTTCTGTTGAGTTTCTCTTCTTTCCTTTTTTGTTCTTGATGGTGTATGTTTTTTTTTTTTGGCATCGGTGCTGGGTGATCCCTGTTGTGGTGGGTGTTTTTTTTTTTCGCGCAGTCTTGAGCTATTTTTATCACTGGTGGGAGTGTGTTGGGGCTCCTTTCCATGTGTGTTGGAGGGGGTGGGGGGTGTGGGGCGGTGGGGGTGGGTGGTTGTGGTTTGTAGGGGACGAACGGAGGGGTAATTTGGTTTCTATTGTAACGAACCGGTTTAGTCGTTTTAGCAAACAGATTTATTCTGGAAAAACTGGCAGAGGTGAGGAGGCCACGACGGGACCGTCACAGGCACACGGACCGTCGGGGATGTTGTCTTTTCAAAACACTTAGAAAAATCTGAACATTGTGGTACTGAAAATCGACTCTCTGCAGTCGTGACGGAGGGCAGGACGGACCGTCTCAGGCGCGCACGGACCGTCACAGGCCATCCACTGAAGATGACTCTCTGTGCACGCGCGGACAGCAGGACGTGACCGTGCAAGGGCGACGGCCCGTCACTGGATACGCAATCCCAGTTCGGGGCGGAATTTCTTCACACGTTTTAAAGGCCGTTGTTGCCTATTCATGCTTAATTATAAAGTTAGAGGTTAATGTTATAAATCTAATACTGGTGGGTTAAAAGAGGTAACCTAAGTTAATTAGTGGGTTATTATTGCCATCCTCATTCTTTTATATTCCATTAATTAGGGTAAAAGAAAGAGGGTTGGGGTTTGAATAAAGAAAAATAGAACGAACAGAAAGAGAGAGGAGAATCGTCAAGAGAGAGAGACGAAGAGGAATAGCAAGGATTTTGAGAAGATAGCTTGTTGATTCAATTCTGCGTGTGGATAGGTAGGTTATGGTTTATGTTACGATAATTCGTAGTGAACTCTTTAATAGTGAATAGTTATGTGTTGATAATATTGTAAACACCTGCTCTGTGCTTTAAGTTGTATGCTTGTATGATTATGATTATTAAAAATTGTGAAGAATTGTAACAAAGCCATGTGAAGTTATGAATCCCATAATCTTGAAAGAACCTAATTCACTGATAACTCTTATAAGTAATGAGAATGATGATGCCTAGTATAAAAGAAGGCTTGATAAATTATATAATGCGAATGTGATGCCTTAGTGTAAAAGAAGGCTTGATGAAGAATTAGGGGATCGGTGCCCACGTTCCGGGTACCAGGATAGAATGAGGACGGAGTTGTCACGTCCCCGGAACCCAGGATAGTATAGGATCGGGGTGCCACGTTCCGGTACCAGGATAGATATAGGATCGAGTGTTCACGTTACGAAACCAGTATAGTATATGGATCTTGGGTGCCACTTTTTCGGGGGTACCAGGATAGAATATGCGGATGGAGTGTCACGTTCCGACACACGGATTAGTATATGGATCGGGTGCCACGTTCCGGTACAGGAAGAATATGAGGATCGGAGTGTCAAGTTCCGACACCAGGATAGATAAATGGATCGGGGCCACGTTCCGGATTACGGATAGAATGAGGATCGGAGTGCCACGTTCCTGGGACCAGGATAGAAATTAGTAATAGAGGATCGAGTGGTCACGTACCGACAAAGAGAAAGAAAAGATAATGAATCTTGAAAGATAATGAATATACTCAATCTAATGAACTTAATTCCCAAAAGAGTATGGTATTGAGGCTTTGAGTCCTCACGTGTAACCGTTGTAGTTATTGATGAATTCAGTTGTTATTGCTACATGGGAGTATCTATTGTGTAGTTGATTTACATTTTTTATAATACGTTCACTATTTGAGTGGGCCGATGATCTACTCAGTACGGTGGTTGTGACTGAACCCCCTACTTTTAGGTTTTCCTCTTTGTTATTTGTGTAAGCAGCCAAGTTCCGTCAACTTCAAACTCAACAGAGACTAGCCGTTTTCACTTCAATCGAAAATTCAGGGTGAGCTAATGCGTCTAGCTTGGAATGGGTCTTCTCATTCAAGGCTTGATGCCTTGAACTGTCGTCATGGACTAGCTTTGTAGTTATTTTTCTGAGAATTATCCTATGTTAGTAATTTGATCATAGAGGTTCTTGGGATTGATGACTTCCAAGATTTGGGGGATAATAATAATAGATTGAATTGTTTTTATTAATGAGTTAAGTCTTCCGCATGATTTTCTGTATACTAATCTGAAAGTTAAGTTTTAGATGGGTGGTTCGCTCACATAGGAGGGTAAATATGTGGCGGGCCAGTATTCCGCGGGCTCGGTTTGGGTCGTGACAGAGGGAATTGCGTATGTATTATAAAAATTTAAAAGATAATTAAATTTGATCATTAAAAGTATGTGATACCGTAAATTGTTCATCCAACATTTTGACTTTTCTATTAATTAATTCATTGTGTAATGGCTTAAAATTGATTTTTTTTTTTGCGTTAATGATGTGGTACTATATTTATGAATCCGACTGGTCAGGAAGATAGCGAGGAAATGATCAATTTTAGGACATGCCGACAGAAGCATACTAGTAAAAAGGCCAAAATTCCTCTAATTAAATAGTTGCATAAATGTGATGTTTTTAAGAACGACAAAAATTAGATCGAATATGGAGTTGCTTTTACAATATTAGAATTGTTCAATGACTATGTTAATAAATAATGCCTTGTATAATTCACATATGTCATTGTATTATAAATATTGGCGAAATGATTTAGTGAACCCTTATACTTGTATCGATTTGTATTTTGAATTCTTCTACTTAATTTTTTTATCTGGGCGTGGGCCCTTAAACTTTAGTAAACCGCAATTTCACAACCCCTCTGAACATTGACACAACTATGTGTCTTAAGATGACTGAGTTAGCGAAAGTGTGTGACTTCACGGCAAACCTTAATGCGAGTGCATCACTCTTTTTTAAATTAAAAGAAATTTAAATTATAAAAGAAATATTTTTTGTAAAAAATAATTATTAAAAGTAATCTTCTTCCTCACTGTCAATAATGGCCTACCATCTCATCTTTGGCCATTTTAAACCGCAATGGAGAGTCTGATCACACCTTCTTTTTTTCTCCTTGTCCAAATTTAGGAATGAATATAATTTAAATTAGTGATGGCTTGTGGGATGGATCCTTTGTTGAATCAGCATATAGCCCTATTTTTGCTACCATCTCCCTGGCTTGCTCCCTTTGCTACTTTCCTTAGAAAGTTCAACAACCCCTTTATTTTTGTTTTGAAATTATTGTGGATAAATGAATTCAAAGTTGATTGCTTAGCAGATTTTGGCGACTCATTTAACATGGAGGGAGAAAGCGGACCAACGTTCACTGGAAACCACTGAATCGCAGTGGTGGCGTGAGAGAGAGAAGCGGCGCGGTGGTGCACGACACCACTGTTTCACAGTAGATCAGTGTGAGAGAGAGGTGGCACTGGCTAGTGGAGAGGAGAACGAGGTGGGTGAGAGTAAGGGGAGGGGTCTTCCCAGTTAGGGTTTTTTTTTCGCCAGATCATGGTGGTGTGGTGAACTTGGTTGTTGCTTTTTTGGTGGAGGTTGGCCGGAGAAAGAAAAGTAGTGATTGTATGGATGGCGGCTTGAGATGAAGATGGGGTGAGGGAGAAGTAAAATAAGGTATTTTTCACCGATAAAAATGGCGGCGGCGGCGGCATAGTTTTCTCTCTCCTGACGATTTTGGTCGTGAAACAGAAAATTTAAGAGATTGGAATGGTGGAAATTCTCTTAAAAATTACCAGAATAAATTAAATGTTCCTTACATTTTAACATTTTCATTCATCATGTTGACTAATCCTTTTTCAAGAAACTCGTTTTTGAATAATGACCTTAATATCTGTTGACCTTGGATAATGTCATGTCAATATCTAAACGGAAGTGAACTCAACACACGTGGTTGAAGAGGCTTAAAATATCTCTTTTTCAGTGAGTATAAGGAATCCCGATGACAAGGAGTGGTAAAAGGGTTTAGAAAAGACAATTGATACATGTATAAGAGTTTAATATCAGACCGTTTCGCTTAAAAATATTATTGTGTATATTAATTTCTCTAATATCTTGGAATAAAATAAATCAAAGACAATTTTTTTTTTGTTAACATAAACACGTAGGAAGATAAAACAATTGGTTATATGTCACTTCATTTTTTTTATTCCTTTTGTCATATTAAATCACATGGAAGATATAAGTTTCACAATCAATGTAATGATGGTTACATCGTTCCCTTGAATAAACATAACACAAGAACAAGGATTTTGCTTCTTGGTTATAAGAACGAAAGGTTTGTGAAAAGCAAGGTCCTCAACAAATGAAACTAACAAATTAATGCTTAATTTTCCAAATATTCAAGTCAATACTAAACTGGTCTCTATGTTAATCATCATTGGGTTTGAGATGATGTGATTATATAATTTATGAAGATTATCATTCAAACAATCCACACTCTGATTCCACATGTAAGATAAATACTTTTTATAAATAATATCAGGATTTTGAACACGATAATCTTATATAAAGATCGTCAAGGGCACATAACTATGAGAAAAAGGACATATCACACAGAGAAAAGCAAAGCGTCAGTCGTCAATTAGTTTTCCCACCCCTCCTTACCCTACCTAACTTTTAATATTCACTACACTGTCAGTGAGGGAATTAATCTATAGAATAAGTTTACTACCCTAATGGGTCCGAGTGGGACCAATTTAGAGAGGTTTATAAACCATTAAATTTGATACATACCATATCAATTAACACAATGCCCGACGAGATGTATTCCCTTATTAAATATTATTTGGTATACGTGGTTACAAATAAACGTGGGGTCAATAAGAAAAAATAATTAACTAATAATTAATAATAAGGCGGAACTGACAGATAGACCCCTATAACTTGACTTCCGTTTGTAAGTTGAATCCTCTGACTATCATTTGTAAATTTGAACCCCTAACTGGATCAGAAACGTAATATTTTTAAGCCCTTTTTCATCTACTAGGTGGGTGAAGTACTTTTGCTTACCAAACGTGGGATCCATGTCTTTTGATGACATGTAAGAATTACAAGTTAAAATTTAAAAAAATAAATCTAACCACTTTTCTAGTTTTTGGAACTTTAGATGACAAATAATTTTTTAAAAAAAAAATATTTCAAATAAGCATGTTCCTTCGTAATTTATTCCAAATTGACACTAAATTTCCATGGTCAACATAGATGAGTTTATTCTTCTCCATTCGACTTGAAAATTCAAATCCAAGTTCCACTCAATCAAAAATCCATTAATCGCATCCAATCCAATTTTGATCAATTTTCACAATTCCCCACAACATAACTTGTTAATATTTCAAGCTTTCTCCTAGCTTATCATGGGTTTAATTATTCCATATCCATATTATTATCCTTTATGTTAATCCTTAGATCTTTTTTTGAAGCCTAAAAAATAAATAATAATCTCAATACTTTTAGACGAAAAATTAAATCATACAAGCTTTAGACTAAGTGATTAGGGGTGTGTTGATTTTTCTGCCACCTCAGTGTGGATTGGCGCCGACAAATGGCTGAAGGAGAGAATAACGAAAGCGAGACCGGGGGCTGGGGCGGAGGAGAGAGGGGTGGGGTGGGGAGAGGGACTGGCTGAGAAAGATGGGTATTTTTTTAATTTTTTTTCAAAATAATTTTGATATGATTATTATAATTTAAATATTTTAGTGTAAAATACCTTTTTCACTTGTTGTCAAAAGTGTGTTGTCACTAATTTTTCCAACTTAGCATTATCAATGACATATAAGTTCGGTCAATAGTAAAAGGGGTTTAATATATTGTGTTTTGATGAGTTTAGGGGTTCAGTTGATAAATTGATAAGTAAAAGGGTTTAACTTACAAATAGAGTCAAGTACAAGGGTCTCCCAGGTCAATCCGCGTAATAATAATTCTTACACGTTTTACCCTTGAGATAAAATGTTCTTGATAATGTAATGTATGTATCAAAAATATAAATATTACCGAATGATCAAATATAAGCTCTGTAAAATAGTTCAATTCCATGCGAAACACAAATTATTTTTGCCTAGCTTATGTAAAAATAATCAATAGTTAAGAAAAGTTATAACTAAGCTCCTCTTAAATCTTATATGATAATTGAGAATAATGCAATTTCGTCACACTCACTCTAACAAACTAATTTGGGGAGTCATTTTTCAATAATAAGGAACAAGTTGTGGCAAATCAGAACAATTTTATATAAATCAGTCATCACAACAACATCAAATATAATATTGTCAGCTATCATAAAGTTATAAATTTATTTGCTTTCGCTGATATAAAAGGGAAGAGTGTACGCAAAATTCTGGAGGAGTGAAGTGGCAAGAAAATTATAATTATATTCATGACGTAAGCAATATAAATTAAATACAAAATTACAAAATACAAATCAATTTAAGAAATACTCCTCCAAAATACATGAACAAAATAAAAAATAATTATTAAGCTATCCCTTTTTTGAACTCTGATTTACGGAATTACAAGGACACATGTTTCAATCTTACGAGTATTGTTTTTCCACTTGAGTTAGGTTTACAGAGTGAATTTTGAGACCTCCTTTCCACTTTTTGTTCCAAACTTCATACAATCCAAAATAAATCTTATCAACATTGTTCCCCTTACCTTTTGTATCATACTAGTTTTTTGAATATCATCTTTGTCATTAGTCTCATTTGTGCAAATTCAACCTTTCTCCGTGAGTATTTATCTCCATCTCCCATTTAGCCATAAGATATATTGGTGAGTCGTTCAACCCGAACCATCAGCCATCATGACAGGTAAATTTCCTTTGTATAGAATATTTTCTTCGGCTATATTAATAATCGTCGAGCACCATTTCCCCTCCAACCAATTTACTTTTATAACCTTCTGCAGACCATCTTTTTGTAATTCAAATACATTTTACCAAACACATTTAGTTATATTAAAAAATATACCGCTGTTAAGCCAATTAATTTTACTATATACTTATTAATTGCCAACCCTTTATTCTTACTCTATTTGGGTACCATCCAGAAGCGTTTATCATTTTCCCCAAATAATATCAAGTGCTTTCGGATAAACGATATAAAGATAACCCTACAATAACAAATACCATAATTCATTATTTTATTTTAATATTTTTAAAAAAAAAGAAACTCGAACATAGCTTAATATACTACATTGAAAGAACAACTGCCATGAAATTTCTGCAACCTTTTTTGTGTTTTACAGAATTTGTGAATTGTGTTCCCCTGATAGTGAAACTTTTTGAAGGCCATTTGGCTTATTAGTTAAAAATTACTCAAATTAGTACGAAATAATGTGGAGGGGATTTAAGTGATGCTTTGGTGATATTTTGTTTGCCCTATATAATACGTCCCAATATATATAATATAGGAATTAAATTTCGATGTCATGCATGGGAATCACTACTGTCGATGAAAGAGGCATTAGCTAAGGCATCCGACCGACTACAGTAGAACAATGTTTGATTTTAGTCGTATTGAACTTAATTTAAAAAATATCGATATTTGATGTTTGTCAAATAATTAGGTGCAAATTAAATAATTTTAAGAAAAAATTAGTACAAATTGAATAGTGACGTTTAAATAAGATACATAGTGATTTATGTTTTTTTCTTTTAAAAAAAATATTACAGTTAATACCTTATAGGGTTTACTGAATGTAAATCTGAACTAATCGAAGTAATTAGCTTAAAGAAATCGGAGATGATTGGACGTTAAAAAGAAGTTAAAAGTATATATATACTATAAATTATTGTCAAAATTGAACGCATTAAACTAGAACCGTCCTTTGTCAAATTGCTAAGAGATGGACTAACTTTTACCCACTAAACAGAAGTAATAATTAATTATATAAAAACAAGAAGAAAAATGTCATAATTTATATGCTTTTTCCCTCTTTTAGATAGTAATACTTTCTTTTTTTTTAAAATAGCATTCGTTTGATATACATTATGGCTCGATGAATATTCTTGAAAAGAATATTAACCATAAAATGATTTTTTTATTTTAAATTTAATTTGTCTTATTTATATAATTGACGCCACAAGATTTGTTTTCACTTGTGGACTATGTTTGTGCTTATTTTGGTGATCGAATAGAATTGTCATTGATATATGAAATTGCTAGAAGAAAAAAACTGCTATTAGATTGTTTATCGAAAAATGTCATTCTTAGTTATACGAAAGATGATTTTTTAAAGCGAGTTTAGAGAAAATAAATTTTTGATATTATCATAATAAGTGAATGAGAAATTGCTAACTGAAGTAGTTCAAAAGAATGCACCTTATACTAAGTTAAAATTATATCAATCTATTAGATATTGTGTTATATCCAAACAGTTCACTTAACATGGATTAAAGAGGGTCACGTGTAACACAATCTTTAATAGATTGATATAATATTAACTGCTTTATTATTTATTAGTTAAGTAATTTAGTAAACATAATCTTAATCTTTATAACTCGAAAAATTGTCGAGAGATAACTAATTGAGGTAAGTTAATGCTTGATTCTCAACACATAGAAATTGCAATTGTGTCACACTCACTGTAACAAGGCTAATTTGGGGAGTCATTTTTGAATAGTAGTAAACAAAATGTGGTTAACAGAACAACTTATCATCGTAATTAAATAGGAAAAAATTTTAAATAAATAATACATGTAGATCTATATCATCTTCTCTCTCTATCTCATAATCTATCTATATATCATCTCCTAGTGGTTACCCCGCCCCATTTCTCACTCTCATTCACTACGGCCAACCGTTGCCTCCCTCAATACCTGGTATCTCTATCTCTCCTATATCTCTCCTCCTCTCTCTCTCTCTCTCTCTCATATCTTCTCGTCTGTCTCTCTCTCTCTATCTCTATCTCTCTCTACCCTTTTGCTCGCCACATTGCTTTCCCCCTCTCCCCTTTTGGGCTCGTTTCTTGTCCCCTTCCCTCTTTCCTCGTACTCTTTCCCCCTCTCTCCGTCTCCGTGTCCCATTATACATATTGCATCATTATAACTAATAAACGTGTCGATCTTGACAGTTATATATCTTTAAACTACAATATCAAATAGTGCAATCGTAATACACCCTGCCCTAATATTTTGTTATCCGTAATTTCGATCAAAATTCAGATATTCGAACTTTTTGCCTTAACTAAATTAGATATAAGTAATCAGGAGACCCTCCTATATTTCCTATACTTGTGGAACTGTTGCTGATTAGGAACCACTATATTTTTTCATAGTATCACATTTATGATGGAAATCAATACAAAGTCAAACACCACGAATTTATTTAAGAAAACAACCTCTAAAGTACATGAACAAAAATAACTCTTAACAATAGAGTTACGAATGACAATTATCAATGTATTTCAAATATTACTTCTTCACTCGGCTAAATTAGTTTTTAGGTCTCTATTAAGTTTACAAAATGAATTTTGAGACCTCCTTTCCACTTTTTGTTCCAAACTTCATACAATCCAAAACAAATCTTATCAGTATTGCTCCCTTTACCTTTTATTATAGTAATAGTTTCTGATATCATCTTTTTGTCATTAATCTTATTTGCCAAATTCAACTTTCTCCATTGAGAATTATCTCCCCATTTAGCCATAAGATAAACTGGTGAATCACTCCAACCGAACGCATTAGCCATCAATGACACTGTAAATTCAATGTTGTATGATGTTTTTTTTCATAATATTAATATCATCGATGCAACCAGTTACCTCCAACCAATTTACTTGTATAAGTTCTGCACCATCCTCTCTGTAATATTCAAATATGTTTGATAAAAACGTTAACATGTTAAATACAACAAGAGATCAGTATAATTAAATTGATCTCAAGATGAATTTACATATGTACTCCTATATTGTCTTTTCATTATGCAAAATGTTGTCCTTTTATAAAAATTTATGTTTAACTTCTTTATGAAATCAAAATATAGTTGGCAAAAAATAAAATTTAAAAAAATTGTATTCTTACTTATTTGTGGGTAGCTTCCAGTAACGCTCATCATTTCCCCAAAGGATATTAAGTGATTTAGGATAAATTTTATAACCCTACAAGCAACAAAAATAACAGAATTAAATAAATCAACATAACAAAAACTCGATGGATTAAGAAATCTGTAACGATAAAGAAGATTGCAACATAGGATTATATGAGAGTGTTTCGTACCTTTTCTGTTATAGTGAATTGTTTGATTGCCTTGTAGTGAAAAGATTTGAGCCCGTTAATTTGCTGAATCTAAGTTGAATTGTAAAGCACTTTGTAGTTTCATTTTATAAAAATTTTGGTTACAAAATCAGATATATATAGAGAGATAGAAATGGAATCAATAGTCACACGTAGTAATAGTAAGAGACATTTATATTAGCATAGAATATTAACCAACAATATGAATAAAATATCATGTCTTATATTCTAATACGTCGGCGTGCATTTGAAGAAAACGTTTTATTCCTTATGGGCTTACTAAGTCAACTCGCTATGTATTTTATTTAAGAATGATTGTAATAAATATTCTCGTATTCTTTTTTAATTTTATATTTTATTTTCACTTTTCTATCATATTAGTTTTATATTTTTTGTACATCATTGTACAAATACAATATAAAAATTAGAACAAATACAAATACAAATGATATACATATTGGAATGAATATGACTTAGGAAAGGAAACAAAATTCTGAATAGAAAAATAAATATGGAAAAAATATACGAATACAAATATGTTTCTTAAATAGCTACATATTTATTTGACATACATGTTGGAAAGAATACAAACTAATCAAGAGATATAAGTTTCATTATACAAAATACAACATGAAAACTTGAATGAATATAAATACAAATGGTATACAGATTGGAATGAATACGATTTAAGCAAGGATACAAAATTTTGAAAGATAAAATAAATACACTGTGAGAAAAGTATGCCAAATAACAACTAAAACTATAGGTGTACAAATTTCTAAGTTAAAAAATTTTAAATTTAATAGATAAAACTATAACATATTATCATAAAGTTTCATCAATAATTAGTGAAAAATGATATTGAATTTTTTGATTCCGTGATTTTCATAACAATAATTGGTGAAAATTCGATATTGACAATTTTATAGATGTAGTATTTCTTTAATTCTTTGATTTTCATAACAATAAATTAGTGAAAAATGGATATTTATTTGGTAATAAAAGTGTTTATAAACAAAAAAGATAAGAAAATTGGTATATATTGAATTTTTTTTATAGAACAATGATGAAAGATGTGTTTTTTAGAATATGGTGAAAGAAGAAGAAAAGATTGAAATGGATATGTTTTTTCTAAATTGTAACCGATGAGACTTTTAGGCATTTATTCCTTTTTAAAAAACATGATCCTACTAAATTTCTCAATATGTATATAAAAGTTTATTCTTTTAAAATAAAATGATAATAAAAATATAAATAAGGTACTAACAACTAAAATTTTAACTATTTTTATTAATTATTGAAGTGTTGCTAATGAGTCCTCTTAAATGTTAAAATATTGATATTTAAAAAAAATTCCCAAAATAATGAAGAAAAATCACTTTATTTTAGTCGGCCCAAATTACCTCAAGCTAATAAAGTCACAAGTCTCAATAAAAAAAATGGGAAAATGCACAAGTATCCCTTAACCTATGTCCAAAATTCTAAAGACACTTATACTATACTAAGGTCCTATTATCCTCATGAACTTATTTTTTAAATTATTTTCTACCCCTTTTCGGCCTACGTGCCACTAGCTTGAAAAAAATGCCAACACATTGGACCCACAAGATAGTGCCACGTATGCCGAAAAGGAATAGAGAAAGCAATTATAATATAAAGTTAAGTAGAGTAATAAGAACTTATATAGTATAAATCTTCTCTGATTATTTCGAACAAACCAAGTAGGAAACTTACTTATGCATTTTTCCAAAAAAAAATACAAAATTAATAGTTTGATTTTACTTTTCTCCGTATTTATAATGACTTTTAAATTCACTTTTTTGCTCTGATTTCTAAGTTTCACCACTTAATCATCTAAATTTTATTATGTGAAAGCAGTATTTGAAATTATAAATATTTAAATTTCAAAATATCAAGAAATTCAATAAACCTTAGCAATATGCATTCACATATTTTGCATGAACTTTAAATAACTTTTTACCTTAATAATATGCATTCACATCTTTTGCATGAACTTTAAATAACTTTTTATTTGGGGAAAGCTAGAAGCCATTGAGGAGTAAGGCAAATAAATTGGGTAACAAAATTTATCCTCAAATTCCTCCGATTTATACCTGAAATTTCAACAACATATTTATTTCAATTATATTTCACCCGATGAGAGTATGTTTTTTCATTTTATACCATTTTCTTTGCTATATTTTCATTTTATACCATTTTCTTTGCTATATTTCATTATTCGTTATGCATTTTACTATTGTGTTTCAACGTATTTTAATAAATAAATAATTTTGAATCATGGATTTTGATTAAAAATTATAGGATGAATTCTTTTTAAATTTTTATATATAGAGCCGTTTAATATTTTTACTTGTTCAACTATGTTCTTATTTTAGTTGATTTGCAAGTTCATAGATTTAAATGAGGCTTTAAAGATAAAGTTTTGATATGGTCAATAATAAGCGGCGACATATTATTGCTAGCTAGAATAATTTGAGAGAATACGTCCAGTAAATTATGATCATGATTGATCGAAAAATAATTGTGATAAATCGTGTGTAATATCCTGCAAATTAAACATCACTCAGGGGATGTAAACCACACTAGACAAGCTCTATACGACAGGCTCGACTCAGAAGGCATTAAGGAGAATCAATCTCATAGTCCGAAACCCAAAAGGTAAAAAAATCCATGTATGCATGCACTAGCTTAAAGGGGGAAATGGAATAAGTCATGACACCTAAGACAAACGCATTTTCAGGAAAATAGAATATATTCACATCGTATCCTAAAGTCGACGTAGTAACTAAAATTAGTTGTCAAAAATTGAATCATGAAGATAGAGATTGATTCCAAATTGATAAAATCTCGAATAAATATTATCATGACGCGTTAAGAATATTAGAGTACTATATTATATCGTTTTCATTGCTTATATATTGATTAATTGGTTCACATATTCCACTGTTAAAACAACTTTTTCATTTCCCCTTTTTATCAACTGCCACAAAGTTTTAAAGGAAGGGCCAAAAAGGGTCAAATTAAAATTCCTCCTATTAATTAAATTAGTAATGTTTAAATAACACAAAAAAATGAATGTGGATTTCCTTTTATATTCCAAAGCAAAGCAAGTAGTCTAGACTTGTCTCAATTTCATTATGTCAATGCGATATTTAAAAATATTAAATAATTTTGAATTTTAAAGTAGCAAGAATTTTAGCTTATTCATATTATACATTTGTAACGATTAATGTCAAATTAATCTCAATTGAATTATAGTAGAGTGTTTGGGTTTTTTATTCCTAATTAATGAAATTGTCACATCATATATCTATATAAATGAAGTTCTCAATTCGCCTATTGGCATGCGTCATGATGACAAAAATAAATATATATGTGTATATATATATAATATATCTATATATTATATTATATATATATATATATATATATATATTATCTATACCTCTCTTATACTCTACTACTCATTATATCTTTTTTTTTTTAACAAAAAACCTAGGGTTTTTCGATTATTCTTTTTTACCCATAAATATTCTGTGTATATATAATATATTGTTATGATAAGTATTAATGCGGCATTACACTTTCTAACCTTTTAATAAGATATATAACACCTCCCTTTAATTACATAATATAACTCCTACCTTTCATATGCATAACCTTCAAAATATTAATATAAAAATTATAACTCCTAAATATTAGTCCCTATAAAAAATCACTTTGAGACTATTGGCATGATGTCTTTATTTTTATTTTTCTTATTCTTCATTTTTTGTTTCTTTGTTTGTTAATTTCTTTTGTCTTCTTTGATCTGATTTTTGGCAGGAGAGGATGTCTAATAAAACTGTGTATATCTTTTGCGCATATTTTGACTTTGTGAGGTAAAATGATTTGACATCAATATATATATAGATATATATTTAAAAAAATAGGGTTTTTGAGATTAATTTTTTTTTAGCACAAATAATATTATGTGTATATATTATATATTGTTATTAATAATTACTTAATAAGCATTACACCTTCTAACCTTTTAATACTAGATATAACACCTATACCTTTAATTATAATAGAACTCGCTAACCTTTCATATTCATAACCTTCAAAATATTAATATAAAAGTATAACTCCTCATATTACACCTATAAAAATCCCCTTGATACATTGCATGATTGTCATTTTATTTTTTATTTTTCTGATTCTTCATTTTTTGGTTTCTTTGGATTTGTTGATTTCTTTTGTCTTCTTTGATCAGATTTTTTGCAAAGCAATAGAGATGTATCTAAAAATTGTTATATATTTTGATATTTTGATTTGTGAGGTAAAATGATTTGACATCAGATAATATATATATATAATGAAGATCTTCAATCGCCTATGTGGCAATGTCCTCAATGATTAGAAATATATATATATCGATATATATCAGAAATATATATATATTATAATATCCTATATATATATATATTAAAAAATCGGCTTTTTATATTCTTTTTTTTTACAACACAATATTATGTGTATATAAATAATCTATATAATATTGTTATAAATAAATCTACTTATGAGCATTACACCTTCTAACCTTTTAATAATATATATAACACCTAACCTTAATTTAATAATATAACGTCTAACTCTTTCATATTCATAACCGCAAATATTAATATAAAAATTATACTTCTAACATATTACAACCTATAAAAATCATCTTTGAAACTTGCATGATTGGTCTTTTATTTTTGATTTTTCTATTCTTCATTTTTTGTTTCTTGATTTGTTAATTTCTTTGTCTTCTTTGATCGATTTTTGTAGGGAGAACTGTCTAATAAAAATGTATATCTTTTTGCATATGTTTATCATATATATATATCTCTCTATATATATATATTATATATATATATATAAATGAAGATCTTCAATCCCCTATGTTGCATCCTCAATGATGAGAAAAAAAAAATATATAGATATAATATATATAATATATATATTTTAAAAAATAGGGCTTTTAGATTATTATTTTTTAGCACAATAATATTAGGTGTATATATATATTTGTTATTAATAAGTTTACTTATGAGGCATTACCCTTCTAACCATTTTAATAGATATATATAAATCACCTAACCTTTAATTTAATAATATACTCCTAACCTTTTCATATCATAACCTCAAAATTTTAATATAAAAAATAACTCCTAAATTATTAAACCTATAAAAATCCACTTTGAGACATTGCATGATGGTAATTTTATTTTTATTTTTCTTATTCTTCATTTTTGTTTATTTGATTTGTTAATTTCTTTTGTCTTTTTTTGATCTGATTTTCGCAGGAGAGGGATGTATAATAAAAAATGTTATATATTTTGCATATTTTGATTTTGTGAGGTAAAATGATTTGACATCAATATATATATATATAAATGAAGATCTTCAATCCGCCTATGTGGCATGCCTCAATGATGAGAAAAATATATAAAATATTTTTTAAAAAAATAGGGCTTTTTAGATTATTATTTTTTACACAATATATTATGTGTATATATAATTGTTTATTAATAAGTTACTTATGAGCATTACACCCTTCTACCTTTTAATAAATATATAACACCTAACCCTTTAATTTAATAATATAACTCTAACCTTTCTATTCATACCTTCAAATCATTTAATATAAAGAGTATAACTTCCTAAATATTACACCTATAAAATCCACTTTGATACATTGCATGATGGTCATTTTATTTTATTTTTCTTATCTTCCATTTTTTGTTTCTTTGATTGGTTTGATTTCTTTTGTCTTCTTTATCTGATTTTTGAAAAAGAGTATGTATAATAAAAAATGTTATATATTTTGCATTTTTTGATTTTGTGAGGAACATGATTTGACTCATATATATTTATAAATGAAGATGCTTTCATCCGCCTATGTGTGCAATGGCCTCAATGATTTAGAAATATATATATATATAATATAAATCGGCTTTTTGATTCTTTTTTTTTACGAAAATAATATTATGTGTATATATTAATTGTTTATGAAAAGTTACTAATGAGTCATTTTACACTCTTAACCTTTTTAATAATATTATAAACCCATAACTTTAATTTAATAATATAACTCCTAACCTTTCATACTCCTAACCTTCAAATATTTAATTATAAAAATTATAACTCCTAACTATTACACCTATAGAAAATCCACTTTGAGACATTGCATGATGTCATTTATTTTTATTTTTCTTATTCTTCATTTTTTTGTTTTTCGTGATTTGTTAATTTCTTTTGTTTCTTTGATCTGATTTTGGCAGGAGATGGATGTATAATAAAAAATGTTATATATTTTGCATATTTTGATTTTGGAGGTAAATGATTTTGAACATCATATATATATATATATATATATATATATGAATATATTATAATTGAGATCTTCAATCCGCCTATGTGGCATGCCTCATGATGAATAATATATATATATATATATAATCTATATATATCTATTATATATATCTATTATATATATATATATATATTATATTATTATTTTTTAAAAAAAACATAGGGCTTTTTAGATTATTAATTTTTAGCACAATAGATATTATGTGTATATATATATATTGTTTTAATAAGTTACTAATGAGCATTACAACCTTCTTACCTTTTAAAATATAATAACACCTACCTTTATTTAAAATATAACTCCTATCTTTCATATTAATACTTCAAAATATTTAATATAAAAATTATAACTCCTAAATATTACACCTATAACAATCCACTTTGGAGCATTGCATGATGGTCATTTTACTTTTTATTTTTTTCTGTATTCTTCATTTTTTGTTTCTTTGATTTTGGTTTAATTTCTTTGTCTTCTTTGATCTGATTTTCGCATATAACGACCTGTTTAGTCGTTTTTGAGCAGCAGATTTTATTTCGGAAAAATGGCAGGTCGATGATCCCACGACGGACCGTTTATAGTCACGACGGACCGTCGAGGGGTATCGTTCCAAAACACTAGATTTCTGGAATTTGGGTACTGAATCGACATCTCTGAACTTTGTGATGGAATGGGCAGACGGACCGCAAAGGCGTGACGGACCGTCACAGCCCTTCAGTAAATTTCAGTCTCTGAATTCGTGACAACTCAGCAGGACGGCCCATCGCAGGCAGGGTGGAGGGTGGAACGACGGCCCGTCACAGGCTCGTAATCGCAGGCTGGGTCTGATTTTCGTTAATGTTTTAAGGGGCGTTTGGACTATCCTGCTTATAATTTAAAGTTAGTGGTTTGATGTTAATATGCAATTACTTGGGGATTAAAGAGATAACCTTGAAACAGTTTTAGTGGGGTATTTTTTTATCATCTTTTAACTTATTATATACTAATTAGGGTAAAAAAGTGTTTTGAATAAGAAAAACAAAAGAAACATGAGAGAAAGGGAAAAACGCAGAGGAAGCAAAGGTTTTGGGAAGATATCTTGTTGTCGCGATCTTCGTGGAGTAGGTTTGGTTTAATGCTATTCGTAGTAAACTCTTATAGGCGAATGATATGTATTGGGTGTAGTATTGTAAACCCTTCTATATGCTAATATAGCTTGTATGAATGTGATTATATAATTGTGATAAAATAAGCATGATGAAGCTATTGAATCCTAAATCTTGAAAAACCCTACTCTGGCCTTGTTAATTGAGAGTGATGATGCCTTGTAAAAGAAGGCTTGATGAACTAAAGTGATGAGATAGTGGAATCGGGTGTCACGAAGCAACCCCCCTCCCGCCCCCCCGACACGTAATTAAGGGATCTGATGTCACGAACGACCTTAAATAAGGGATCGGGTGTCACGAATCGACACATAAAATTAAGGGATCGGTGTCACGAACGCGACACGTAGAATTAGGGGATCGGTGTCACGACCGACACGTAGAAATTAGGGGATCGGGTGTCCCGAACTGACCACTAAATTAAGGATCGGTGTCAGCGAACCAACCATATAATTAGGGGCTCGGGTGTCAGCTAACTCGACCCTATAATTAGGGGATCGGTGTCACGAACCGACACGTAAATTAAGGGATCTTGTGTCACGAACGACACGTCAATTAGGGGATCGGTGTCACGAACCACATCTTTTTTTTTTTAGATTTGAATTATCGGAGTGTCACGTACCGACACAAGAGAAATAAACATAATGAATCTTGAAGATGTTACTATCTCAATCTAATGAACCTAATTTCCAATGGGTATGCCTTGAGGCTTGATCCTCTGATGAACTTGACGGTGCTTATTAATGATTATAGAACTTTTGTTGGCTACATGTTGGTATTGTATTGATTTAATATTATTTGATTATACTATTTTCTATTAAGAGTGGCCGATATACCTTCTCATACTTGTTTTTGTACTGGACCCCTACTTGTATGTTTCTTTTCTTTGTTAGTTGTGGAGGGCAATGCAACGTGCCATCGTCTTCAACTCAACCGCACTCTAGTCAGTCTTTATCAACCAGATTTCATGGGGAGCTATTGGTTCTAGCTTGGACTTGATCTTCCCGTCATGTTGATGCCTTGAGATTCCGGCATGGACTAGCTTTTTACTTGTTTGTTTTTTTAAGCTTCTTAGATACCTTGATTAGTAATTTGAGGATAGATGTTCTTGTGGTGATGAACTTCCAGTTTTGGGAATAATAAGTATTGAGTTTTTATAAGTTATTTATCAATTTTCATAAATGGTTTTAAGTCTTCCGTCTTTTCTTTTTGGGGGGGGGGGGGGGGGGGTTATTATGGTTGACACGTTGGAATTAGATTGTTGGTTCGGCTCACATAGTAGGATAAGTGTGGGTGCCAGTCGTCGGCCCGTTTTTATCGTGACAAACTTGGTCTCAAGGCATTAGGTCGTTGGTCATTATCACACAAACATTCTACGTAGAGTCTTAAGGAACGGTAGGGGAACGCCTTTACTTTTTCTTTGAGAGGCTATAAGACTTTAGGAACACTCCATTCTTCTTTTCTTCTTTCGTGCTATTTACTTGGATCCAATTGGTATCTAGGTGATACAATTGGATCTGACATCTTCACTCTATTTCGCAGATGGTTAGAACTAGCACACGACTGCACCACACCAAAATCGGGCAAGAAAGCAACCGTAGTAAGCAGGGTACAAGAAGCTCTGAGCCAGCCACTGGGGCTGTAGCTCGAAGAGGAGTGGTGACAAGATGTCGTGGAGATCTGTGGGAGACGTCTCTAGAGGAATGAAGACGAGGTCACCTTCCCATCTGGTACTAGGGGCAATGACTCCTCCACAACTGAGGAGTGTAAGAGAGGGTGAGGATTTGAGAATAACATGGCAGAATGATTGAATTGTGCCACCTTATCAACCTACCCCCTTATCTTATCATCAGGTTCTTACTTTCTTAGGCAGTATATCTGATCAGGGCCATAAGCCTCCAGTGGTTTGCTGCACCATCACCTCCGGTTCGGAGGTACAACTGGCAGCTACTATGGCTCCCCGCATGGATGGCCGCATGGAAATAGGCACGTTTCTTGTCTGACCACAGGACCTATAAATGACAATGATCAGGCATGAACTTTTCATTAGTTCTTGAAATTGAAACCTCCATCTTCAAGGGTGCTGATCTGAGGATGCCTACTATTTTCTTGGTTGACTGTCTGAGCTACTACGCAAGATGGGTATAGTAGACGTTTTTGTGTTGAGTTTGTGATTATCAGTTTCAAGGCACGCCAAATTGGTGTCTTCACATGTGAGTGTCAACCAACAAGGCAACCACCTATGACTTGGGTCATTCTCTAGCTTGTTTATGGAGAAGTATATCCCCCCCCCCCAGAAACTTGAGGGATAGGAAAAGAGCTGAGTTCTTGAGCCTAGAGGCAGGTATGATGTTGGTTACTGCATTGAGGCTAAGTTTCCGCGGCATTATCCTGGTTAACCCACCACTATGTTTCAGTCCACAAGAGGCGGGTTCGCCGTTTTGTGAAGGGGGTTAGGTCAGAAATTGGAATTCACCTTACATTTAGCGGACGGCAAATCCTTTCAAGAAGTGGTAAGCTTCGTGATAGAGGTGAAGGAGTAAGCCAGATGACTTCACCATGGCATCACACAAAAAGGTTTCGAAGGGAGGGAGTTTAATGTTCTTACTCTAGAGGACCGGGTTCCGGAGGTTACTCAGTCCGACAACTTCAGTCTTCACTATCGACTTATTGGGGGTCACCTCATACCGGTCAACACTTCCTGGAGAGACCTATGCTTGACTCCATAGAGTGTTATGGATGTGGGGAGACTGGGAATATTAGGAGGAATTGCCCAAAAGCAGAGTTAAGACCCCCAATATGCTAGAGGTATAGGTGGTCATGTAGAGACAGTTATCTGGAGAACCTGTGGCCGAGGAATGTTGGTCACCAAAACGGCCGGGGTAAGGGCAAACTGGAGCCACTCAGCCCAACATGGAGGGGTAACGGGCAGACAGGTGATAGGGCCCATTGTATGCTTTCCCTGGGCGGTCTGAAGGCGGATACATCAGATGTTGTTATCACAGGTAATCTTTTGGTTATGATTGGCATGGCTTCTGTATTATTTGATCATGGCTCGCAACATTTTCATATGTATCTTCCTCATTTTCCTACCTGGTCTTAATTTACATTGTGAATTTCTTGACATGCCGATTCGTTGTTTCTACTCTCGTGGGTGAGTCTGTGGTAGTTGAAAAGGTGTATAAGGTCTTGTCTGGTGACTTTTGTGGGGAGCAATACTCATGTAGATTTGGTTGTTATAGAAATGGTTGACTTCGACGTAATTCTGGGTATGACTTGGCTTTCTCCGAATTTTGCGATCTTAGATTGTAAATGCAAAACTGTAACGTTGGCCAAGCACCCTGTGACAGATCCGATTTAGTATGGGAGGGTAACTACACTTCCACTCTAAGTATAAAGTTAGTGGTTTGATGTTAATATTCAATTACTTGGGGGTTTAAAAGTAGATAACCTTGAACAAGTAGTGGGGTATTTTATCATCTTTTATACTAATTATATACGAATTAGGGTAAACGAAAGAGGGTTTTGAATCAAGAAAAACAGAAAGAAAGTGCAGAGAACGGGACAAGCGCAGAGAAAGCAAAGGTTTTGGGAAGATATCTTGTTGATCGGGGCGATTCTTCGGGAGGTAGGTTTTATGGTTTAATGCTATTCGTAGTACACTCTTAATAGCGAATATATGTATTGGGTAGTATTGTAAACCCTTATATTGCTTATTTATGCGTGTATGAATGTGATTATATAATTGTGATAAAATAAGCATTATGAAGCGATTGAATCCCTAAATCTTGAAACAACCCTAATCTCCTTGTTATGAGAGTGATGAGCCTTGTATAAAGAAGGCTTGATGACACTAAATGATGAGATTAGTGGAACGGGTGTCAGAACCGAACGTAGAATTAGGATCAGGTGTCATGACCGACACGTAGAATTAAGGGATCAGGTGTCACGAACCGACACGTAGAATTAGGGGTCGGGTGTCACGAACCGACACGTAGAATTTGGGGATGAGTGTTTCCCCCCCCCCACAAACCGACACTAGAATTAAGGGATCGTGTGTCACGAACGACACGTATAATTAGGGATCGGGTGCACGAACGGACCGTAGAATTTTGATTCGGAGTGCACTACCTACACAGAGACATAAACATAATAATCTTGAAAGATGTTAATATACTCAATCTAATGAACTAATTCGCAAATGGGTATGGCATTGAGGCTTGAGTCCTCATGATGAACTTGGCGGTGCTATTAATGATTATAGAACTTTTTTGTTGCTACAGGTTGAGTTATTGTAGTTTGAATTTATGAAAAAAATTTAATTTTCTTTGATATATACTATTTTCTATATGAGTTGGCCGATAAACCTAATCAGTACTTGGTTTTTTGGGTACTGACCCCTACTTGTCTATTTCTTCATTTGTTATTTTGGCGGGCAGCAAACGTGCCAGCGTCTTCAACTCAACGCAACTCTAGTTCAGTCTTTATCAAACCAGATTTTAGGGTGAGCTATTGCTTCTACTTTGACTGGATCTTCCCCGTCTGTCTTGAATTCCTTGGATTCCGGCATGGACTATCTTTTTATTATTTTAAGCTTCTTAGATACTTTAGATTAGTCAATTTGAGGATAGATGTTCTTTGGGATGACTTCCGGTTTTGGGAATAATAAGTATTGAGTTTTTCTAAGTTATATTATCAATTCATAAATGAGTTTAAGTCTTGCCGCATGTTATTTTGTTATTTATGGTTGACGTTGGTAATTGGATTGGTTGGTCACTCACATAATAGGATCACATTGTGGGTGCCAGTCGCGGCCCGTTTAGGGTCGGACCTCGCAGGAGAAGGGAGTATAATAAAAAATGTTATATATTTGGGCATGTTTTGATTTTGTGGAGATAAAATGAATTTGACATCAATATTATATATATTAATATATATATAGCTATCTATATTATATATATATATATATATATATATGTCTACTCTCTCTATCCTCTCTCTGTCTCATTCTCTCTCTCAAATATGTCTATAGCTCGTTCTCTATCCTGTATCTATCTCTCTCCTACTCCTGTGTCTCATATCTCCTCTCCCTGTCCCTCTCTCTCTATTCCCTGTAATCTCCTCTCCTCTCTATATCTCTATCCCTCATATATCTCTACTCTCTATATATATACTCCTCTACTCCTATATATTATCTCTATCTATCAATGACAGATCTTCAATCCGTCTAGGTGGCATGCCTCAATGATGAGAAAATATATATAAATATTTTTAAAAAAAAAATAGGGTTTTTTAGATAATTATTTTACAAATAATATTATGTGAATATATATTAGCACCTTCTAACTTTTAATAATATATATACACCTAACCTTTATTTAATAAGCATACTCCTAACCTTTCATATCATAACCTTCAAAATATTTAATTAAAAATCTATACTCCTAAATAGTGGCACTATAAAGTCACTTTGAGACCTTGCATGATGGTCATTTTTATTTTTAGTTTTATTATTCTTCATTTTTTGTTTCTTTTCATTTGTTAATTTCTTTCGTCTTCTTTGATCATAAAGATTTTTTGCAGGAGAGGAATGTAAAATAAAAAAGGTTATATATTTGCATATTTTAATTTTGTGAGGTAAATGATTTGACATCAATATTATATCTATTATATAATAAATGAAGATCTTCAATCCGCCTATGTGCATGCCTCGATGATGAGGAAATATATGTATATATATTATATCTATCTATATTATATCTAATATATATATATTAAAAAAAAAAGCCTTTTTAGATTATTATTTTTACACAATAATATTATGTGTTTATATTATTGTTTAGTAATAAGTTACTTAATGAAGTCCATTACACCTTGCTAACCTTTAATAATATTATAACCACATAACCGTTAATTTAATAAATATCACTCCTAACCTTTTCATATTCATAACCTTCAAATCTTTAATATAAAATTATAACTCCTAAATATTACACCTATAAAAGTTATTCACTTTGAGAATTGCATGATTGTAATTTTATTTTATTTTTCTTATTCTTCATTTTTTGTTCTTTGATTGTTAATCTTCTTTTGTTTCTTTGATCTGATTTTGCAGGAGAGGGATGTATGATAAAAAAATGTTAATATATTTGCATATTGTTGATTTTGTGTGGTCAAATGGGATTTGACTCAATATATATATTAATAGGATTCTTCATCCGCCTATGAGGCGCATGGCCTCAATGATGAGAAACACTAACTATCTATTTATATCTATATTAGTATATCTATATATATATAATTATCATGTATCTATATATATTTTCATCGTCTCTATCAATACTGCTATCTCTCTCCTCTATTCATACTATATATCTGTCTCTATCTATCTCTCTCTCTCTCTCTCTCTCTCCTCCTCCCTCATCTTCTCTCTCTATATCTATATAAAATATGGCTTTTTAGCATTATTAATTTTTACAAATAATATTATGTGTATATATATATCTTGTTCTTAATAAAGTTACTTAGAGTGCATTAACACCTTCTAACTTTTTTATAATATATATAACACATACCTTTAATTGAATATATACTCCTAACCTTCATACTCTAACCTCAACTATTTAATATAGAACAAAATAATAACTCCAAATATACACCTATAAAAATCCACTTTGAGACATTGCAATGATGGGTCATTTTAATTTTTATTTTTCTTATTCTTCATTTTTTGTTTTCTTTGATTTGTTAATTTCTCTTTTGTCTTCTTTGATCTGATTTTTGCATGACGAGGGATGTATCGTACAAATAATTTATGATATTTTGGGGCATATTTTGATCGGAAAAGGGACTAAATACCCGCCAAACTATTGAAATGGTACAAAATTACCCGTCCATCCCCTGTTGGGTCAACAAACCCTTCCCCACCCACCTATTAGGTCAAACTACACTTGTCATCCACCCTTTTGGGGTTCAAATTGACGCAATATTTAACTGTTTTATATTTAAACTATTGAAATCTTTTGTTTAAAATACGTAGTGCTTCAACTATTGTTAAATTAACTTATAATATATTTAATCCATCAATCCACTACTACCCCTTAATAATTAATCCCTCTAAATTAATGAACCCGTCACATTATTAATGTCAAGTCTACTGCCAATTGAGTATTTTTAAAAAAATTTAGAAGTAAATTACATACATTGAAGTGCTAAATCAAATCACCAATAACTTAGAGTCTGACTATGTTTTATCTTAATTATTCGTACGTCTCAATTTATGTGATGTTACTTCATAGGTACTTTTTTTCAAAATATATAATTAAGTTTTAAAATAATCATCAATATTTATAAAATTATCTTTAAAAAAAGTGCATGAATCAATTTGGGATGTATTTCTTCTTTACCTTTAAATCAAAATTTCTAATCTATTTTGAAAAGAAAGTTTCTCCTAAATAAGAGGCTCAGCATCAATTTATTGGTTTTCCGATTCGGCGGACTCGAATAATTTTGAAATGTCATTTTTCAGAAATCTATAATTTCATCGTGTTTTAGTAGTGTTTATTGACGATTTTGACTACTTATAACTTGAATTATTAATTGGGTGGGGGGTTGTTAGTAATGAGTGTGTGCTATGGTTTGGTTTTTCTAAATTATATTACTACCATTTATTACTAACTACACTACATTGAACGCCACGTATTTTAACAATATTCACTTAAACAGTTCTAATTTTAAAAACAATTAAAACAGTGTCACTTTTGAACCAAGGGTGGAGACAAGGGTATTTTTGGAGCCCAATAGGTGGATGAAGGGTAATTTTTGTACAGTTGTTCAATATCTTAAGGTATTTTTAGGCCCTGTCCTCCGATTTGGATTTTGGGGGTAAAATGATTGGACAAGATCAATATATATATATAAGGAAGATCTTCAATCCGCCTATGGGGCATGCCTCACTGAGAGAATATAATATATATTATATATATATATAATATATAATTAAAAAATAGGGTTTTTTAGCATTATTATTTTTTAACAATAATATTACATGTGTTACTACGATATGGTTATTAATAAATTACTTAACTGAGCATTACCACTTCACCCTTTAATAATATGATATAACAGCCTAACTTTAATTTAATAATATAACTGTAACGATCTCTTAGGTCGTTTTGAAGAAATTCCACACATTATTTTTTTTATTAACTTTTTTATTAGATTTTATAAATAATTTATATGACTTTAGAATGGAGGGACACGATTTTTAGATTTATAAAAGACTTTTTTTTTGTTGTAATATATGAAAAATGAAAAAAAAGAAAAAAAAAAGAAAACGGAAATACTAATAAGTAAATAATAATAATAAAATCAAAAAAGCAAAAGGGGGCAAAAGTGCCCTAACTATAAAAGCATGTGAGGCTTATATGAGAGAAAAAAAAACCGATTTGAAAAAGAACAGAGAAGAAAATAAAAGGGAGAAGAAAGGAGGAGAAAAATCAAGTATTTTCATCTAACGCGGCCGTCAAGGTAATTCATTTACATTTTTCTAATACAGTTTTTATTTAATAGACATTAGATTTTTTGATTACAACGTGTATAAATTTACACTAATTGTGAACTAACTTTGAGATCAATTGGAGTCCTTTTAATAGTGTTCATATTATCATTTACGTTTGATATAGTTCAAATATATCACTTAAGTATTCGGTATTGGTATCAAGTGAATGTCCTAAGGATTTATGAGTACAAAAGAACATTACAATATTAATCTAATCTGAACTGTAAGAACTAATTATAAGTTTTGCGTTGAGTTTTTTTTTTTGGTTTAGTCCAACAGTGCAAGCTAGGTGTGTTGTTAACTTCGAAACCTTATCGTGTTATACATTATTTGAATAGACTGTATTGTTATTGTGAGTGCCAACACAAAGGAGGAAGGCTAAAGTTTCCGAAGTGATTGTTCGATAATGAGAGCAAGTGGCATTTCTAAACTCTTGTTTAAGTGTATGAAATTGTGTATGTCCCTTGTGGTTATGTTTGGAAGTAATGGCGATTTGGTGAGGGTGTGACTGCCACATTGATTATTCTAATGATGAAAAGATGTGGGGATAACAAAAGGCAATGTTGAATTAATTGGTTTATTGTTGTTGTGTGTTTGCGAGAAGGGTTTGAAGTCTTGTTGTTAATCATTGTTGAGTAAGTTCATTCCATGTTGTCTGGTTGTGAACTGTGCGATGTATGCAAAAAGGTCATCCCTGGGGCTTATTTGTGTGAACTGTGGGGCAAGTCTGATATATTCTGAAGGGCCATTGGTCTGTGACAAGTGTTTGTGGGCATTGAGGGGGGAAAGAATGGGGGATGACTAAGGAAGGGGATGTTACATTTCGAGGACGTTATCGCGCGCCGCGTGGTACTATATTTTGGGACGTAATCGGCGCCGCGATGGTTACTATTATCGAGGGTCGTGTAGTGCGCCGAACAGATGCAGGACAGATATGTCCTTCATGGGTTCCCGGATGAGAGAGAGTCAGGGGCCGGGTTGGGGATGTATCACATGTCAGACATGCATCATTGATACTTGACCTATTGCAAACACACTACTTATACATTGGTGTGAACTTGATATTAGTGTTTTGCGATCTTGTGATTGCCTTTCTGGTGGAGATTTGTGATTGATAATACTGAT
>JAKWJA010001158.1:0-10982 GCA_027704765.1 Solanum habrochaites
CCGTGTTCGGGCGGTTGGGTCGACCCCTTCGAGAGTGGCGGGTCCTTGCTGCGCATGAGTGTTAGCTCACTCTAAAAACTCCTCCGACCACGAGTCAGTCGTTGCGCTGACGGTCCGTTCCGGGTTCGCTGTGCGCATTTGCACTTCTGATTGGTTCAGCCATCCCCAACCTTAATGAATGGCCTTGAAGGGGTAGGTCAGTCAAGCGGTTCGGGTTTTCGGCGGGTTCCCGTTCGCCTTCCCCCCCCCTCATAGTCATTAGGGGTCGCGGTGGTCAAAACTTAGAGGGCGCCGCCTCCTCTTCAGACGTGTCGACAACCTGGCGGTTCTCGGTCTCACGCTTTTGGGGGCGGGTTAGTGCTGGTCGCTGGGGTTCCTTTTCCTAAACCAATTCGGGGGTGTGTCAGACTTTGTCTAAAATTTGTATGAGCGGCTGGACAAAGATGGATTAGGTCAGATAGATTGCGTCAAGTGGGGCACAGAAACTTCGATCCGACCATAGGGCCTTATTATACCATTACCGAATTCATTCTATTGACGTGTAACGTAAAAGGCTCCTTTCATCTTGCATTTCTGTGGTTTGGAAGTTCCAGAATATTGTCTGTGGATATTCTATAACAAGGAAGCCTTCCTACCCTAAACTAGCCATTTGATGAAAAAAGTTCCGGCTGATCACCACTACTCGAGGCCAAGGACGGGGTTCGAACCGTCATTCCAGGATTTTGCAGGCTGATACATTCCATTATGTTACCTAAGCCAAACCCGCCACTCATGTGCCAAGTAAAAACGGTTGTTCTGCCTTATCCCGCTCCTTCTTTTTCTAATACGCGGGGGGGTTACCAGAGAAGGGGGGACAACTCTTTCTCCTGTGACGTGCTCAATTCTTTTCTGATTGAACGTAGCAAGCCCACTCTACTATTGGTACAGAGGCCAGATAGAAGGTGCTCATCAAGCACAAGCGGACAATTGTTTTGCGCAGGCAGGGCAATGCAGCGAAAAAGGGAAAGCCCCTTTTTATTAGTAAGTTATAGGTGGTTGGGGAAAACTCCAAAACTAGGGTTCCAAAAAGCTTACCTTATATTATAGAAAAGTTTGAGAAAGGGGCACCCCTACTATACCCCTAAACTACAAGCTAGCGCGCAACGGCGGAAAAGCCGTTGTTGCTTGCTGCTTGCAGGCTCGAAAATCTCTCTTTCGCCTCTCCTCCCTGTCTCAATTCTGATTGATTAGCTTCTTCCTTCGCGCAAGCTACGGTCTAACGACCCCCTTGTTGTGTTGCATTTTGTGATCTTCCGCTTCAGTCTGCGTTTTTCGGATAGCCGGGACCCGATGTTGATTCCCGATTTAAATGTCAGCTCCAGGTTTGGGGTGGCCCATCTGATTAGCAGTAATCACTGCTGGGAACACCCCAGCGTGGTTCGGCGTGCGTATCCCAGTCCTGCCTATCTTCACACTCCCAACAGCAAATGTGGATTTCTTCGTTCATTTCCTTTCCACTGGCATCTTTCTCTCTATCCTAGGTCGGTTCGCCAAGATATATCTTGGCCGGGGGAGATTGGTGCCCCTGAGGTATGCCCCTTACGGTGGGTTGTCATTTATCAGTCTCTTTTTTCCAGGTGCCCGCACTGCGTCAGAAAAATCTTCGTCTCGATCTCTCTTCGCAAACGCATTTTTAAGGGGCTAAGGACTTTTCTCTCGACATCTTTCTTTTATTTAAGCATTGATCTCATATCTATAAGCAGGGGGTCTGCGTTCACTATAAGCATACGCCCGTCCATCCTTTCAAGCTTGATCTTCCCTTAGATAGACTAGCTTTAACTGTTCGATAACTCGGTTGGTTCCGCTTGGGTCGTAACCCGGTTCGAGAAACCTTCTCTATAGAATTTCCTTCACCAAGTTCATCGCCAGCAAACAGCTCTTCTCATTGGTGTAATAGGGGCGGATTCTTTTGTCTTGCCCAAAAAACTTTCTTTTTCTCATTGGAGAAAGCCTCTCCCGCCGGCAAGGTTTGGGTTTTACACATAGGGCCAGCGCTTTTTTTTTTTTATCTCGCTTGCCCTAGTCGTCTAGCGCCTTTCGGTTGGGGTCCGCCCTGTGCGGTTAGGTTAGACCGCTTGGGTTTTTTATTCGTCTACGAAGCAGTCACGACTTTCAGCCATTCTTCCCCATAGACTTGGCAATCTTGCTCTTCCTTCTCTCTTCCGTTCTCCCCCTTACGTAAGATGATGCCCGAAATAAGTGGAGGGCACTCCAACCTGCATTCAATCTCTTTTGTTGAAGTTTTCGGGGTATGCTTACACAGACGCTTACACAAACTAGCCGAAAGACCTATCTAAGAAACGTGGCTATAGCTCAAGTGCTGGTGATGAAAAACCTTTGCTTTTTAGCGATAGGAGGGTTTTCCAACTAAGAGAAGATTTATAAGCCGATGGTCCGGTTACAAGAGAAGCTTTATAAGGCTTACTCGGACTTGTGCTTTCCTATCAATTAAGCTTGCCTTCATAGCAGAAAAGGAGAACGCGATATTGAGTCAGTCGAGTATACTTACTTTTATGATCAAAATCAACCCTACTCAACCGCCCACGTGTGGTCTGAGTCAGATGCTGGCAGTCGCCTCAGTTGAGTTAGGTTAGGTGCTTGCATGCTTTTCTCGAAGCTCATATTGAAGCTTCGTCTGTCAAGAAGTTGCATTCGCTAATATCATGTGTTCGACGTGGCTCGGTCCTCTGACAAGGACATCTCTTCTTGATTTCGTCCTTAAAGTCCATTACGGTCATGACATTTGTTGATTAACGATATCAGTGACCAGAAGACCTAATCAATGAGATGTGGGGCGGTAACGTTCTTTGATTACTTCTTTCATTTCATATTCTAAATCCAAGTAAAGACTGGGGCCCTACACTTGAATTGCTATCTTGCTTGAGAATTTTCTTTCATATGGTTTCAGGTCAGTACTCTGCTCCCTAATCCGGAAAGATCGGATGTCAAATGTTCCCAGGTAGGAAAACTTCCATGTTTCTAGCAGAGTATGGGCTTGGGCTTCGGTTCGGGACTATGAATCGATCAATCGAAGGGGAAAAACACCTTTCTATTTCGCTTTTTTCTCTCACTCCATGCTCCTGTGGCTTCCCTCCGGGTTCTTCATGCACCCCCGGTTAATCTGTCTGGCAATCCTTTTCTCCCATTCATCTTCGGGCAAGCGGTGTGGAAATCAGGGCCTATTCCCTAGTGATTCTCTTAGGCTAGTGGTCCCTTTTTGTCTGGCCATGGATAGGTGGGGGACCTCATGTTCGCCGGTAGCCATATTTGCATGGAATACATCAGTACATTAGTTATTAGACACGATGGTAGCTAGATAACACGATTCAAACACAATTCTCTTTGGCGGGCATGGAGAAAGCTCCAAGCGATTACCCTGGGGTTTTAGACCACATCTACGGCACCCTTTTGACGGCTGCTCTGTGCTTGCCGGTATCTTCGTTCTTCCGGCCAAAGATCCAATTCCGCCTAAGGTTCTGATCAGAGTATGACGAGCTAGACTGATGCACGCTCTGCAAGGACAACAAAATGCCCGATAGGAGTATGACTCTTAGGGTATTAAACAGCAGATGATCCATGTGCAAATCGAGATGCGGTCCGGTCTCGAGCATCTCATTTATATCCATACTCTCAGATCCTGATCTCTATTACATAATACCTATCAGACGCTGGGTGTTTGTCGGAAGAAGTTAAACAGGGAGCAACCCACAATCGCCCTCTTGGTCGCCCTAACTGGGGAATTTACCCCAAAAGGGTTTAGGTGCTCAGATAACCTAAATTCTTATCATTATAGCCTTGTTCCGTAAGGATGGTAAATCCTTAGGAAACTGCTTAAGGAGATCCTTGCCGTGAGAACACCAATACCTATTGATCAACCAATATAAAACTGACGAGTTGGAAGGACCAAACAACACCTAGGTGTAGTTGAAAGGTTCAAACATGGCTCCATTGTATCGTAACACTGCCCAACGTACCCAAACATGATTAATTCATAATCCTTCGTTTGACGTTTCCAAGAGTGGCACCACATAGGAACTCAAGGTTGATCAATGGGCACATCTGGTGAAATGCTACAGTATGATACCAAAGAAAGGCAAAGTCATAAAAACTGTTTCCATCCCAATTAAGGATTAACAGGCCGCTTCAGGATTTTCACGTTCACATCAAATACAAATCTTTGGAAAAAAGATTTGTATATGCTTAGGCGTTACAGCCTCACGAAGAATAATCTTTATTTTTGCCTTCAAAATAAGGAGTGAGGCGCACTTTTAGCCATTACAATCCAAAATTCAAGGGGTCAATAGATGAACCTGTTGGGTTTAAACGAAGAAGAGTAGTCTTTAAATCGTGGCGGGACTGAGTAGACATCAGGCGGAGAAAGGACCTTATAACCTGAACACGCTAGCCTTGGTAAGTCGATATTCTAGAGAGGAGAGGAAGGGAAAAGTGGAAAAAAGGAATACACGCAGCGTTCTAAAGGAGTTAAGATTTGAGAGAGATGCGGAGCGATATCTTTTTGCACTATCTCGTATCCAAAACCTATTAGCAAACTCAATGTTCCATTTTCAGATACGTGATTTAGCAAAATGGAATGGTAACACTGAGTCTTATCCAATATAACACATGTACTGATTGGCCACCTTCTGTCGGTGATTTTAGCGATATCATCACCAAGAAGGGCATAATCAAAAAACGGGGCGGATTCATAGCGGAAAGCCTTCAAAGTCGCCAACCACAATATATAGTGATGGGACAAGCGAGATCAGGACCTAGAACCATAGAAAACCTAACGGTTTCCAGTCAGAAAGGTAATTCACTAATATTCTTCACCAAGGAGGTGATCCGAGAAAGGTTGTTAAGACCCAAAGAACATGTGGGATTTTGAAGAGGCTAAAGTACTACCCCAAATCATTTCGAGTACAGGTGTATATAACACTCAATGGCAACGGTCTTTGCTGATTTTAAATCAAAAGAGTAACAAGACTTCGGTCGGGTAAGTGATTGAGACAATGAAACGGAAGAGTATGGGTTGGAATGGACAGGAAGGAATGAAGAATTGAAGTAATAGGAATAGCCAAATATGGACGGGATGCAGAAGTCTTTGTTTTATATAATTACATATAGCAAAGATCCTCCGCTTCCCACCACCTTCAATGGCCTGAGCCAATCTACCAGTCACTAATGGAACTCCTTGGTAGGCCCCTAATAAGCTAGAGAAAGGGGGTCCTACTTGTTTTTCAAATAAATCAAGGGATTCATTAGCAAACCTGGTATTATTAGAATCAAATGGGTATAAAACCCTTTGAGACCAAAGAATACCAGGGGAAAAGAACCCATCTTGAATGGAATGAATTTTATTCACATTAAAGATGAACGCTGCTATCTCATGCTTTAAGTTCACAAAGATATTGTGTCTTACTATTTAGCTGCTGCTCTCTACAAACATCATCCACGAATATGAAAAACGGCGGACAAGTGGCTCGAGTATGGAGTTACTTTTCTAGGTAGGTTTCCAATTCATACCCTTTCCAAGAGGTATGGATTGGAGATGTGGAAGATACATTGTTCGAAGATTCTTTCCAGAGTTCATCCCAAGAACTCACGGACACTATCAATATCTGAGTGATGGAGTCGGAATTGCTTGGAAAGTGGCTTTTTTCATTGAGGAAGCCACCGCCAATCTATTTGAATCCAAACCAAGAGTAGAATATCCAGACCAAATAATCACCTATGATCAGGCTTTGCCCTGCGTGTTTTCGGAATACCCAGGTATGATCTTGGGAATTCCACATCGGGTCAATGCAAACGGAAACAGGACATTGGTGTCATTCTAGCATAACACCAAGCGTCATAACGATTGGAGAAGGGAAAATGTGCACCTGTTTATACAAAGCGGTATCACAGAAAACCTGAAACGTCCGTTTCAGTTTCCACAACTGGTTTTATGAAATCGCAGGCCCGCTAGGGGCGACCTCATTATGCAGGGACTATAGACAACTAAGGAACACCGAAAAAAGACAAGTTCCCTAGTGTCGGGTGTTCAAACAGACCCCGCCTAGAGAATTTTTGTGTGCTTGACCCGCACTAAAAAAATGCATATCATTATTGTTCATAATATGTTGTAATTTCGTTATATGCTAACGTGTAAAACACCCATCAGAATCTACTCTACATATTGATCAAAATAAACGATTCGGGGGGGGGGGGGCTCATAAGGTTCCCAACTAGGAATCAATCAACTTAATACCAACAGCCATGATTGTTTTCGACAATAATGGTAGGGATTTGGGGATGATGGAGATTGATTACAAAAAGTATAATCGACCGTCTATGATAATCAATGTTACCATTAATTACCATAGAAAACCCACTCTTGGTGCTCCATTTCGACACCAACGAATATTCAAACTCTAAACACTCTATTTTTGCTAGAGAAAATCCATTCAAGGAATGAAAATCCTTGACCGGGTCGTGAAAAAACCCCGCCGATTGATGCCATAAACAAAGAAAAAAAAAAATAGAATAACAAATACGTCGTACTTAAATAAGTATCATCACCACACGCAGTGCGGGAACTTTGGGGCTATAATTTTCCGGGTGGTCGGTGTTAAGAAAGAAAGTATTGAATCAAAAGCGGACATGGCTTGCGCACTGGCCTTAGATCGGGCTCCCCTATTGTGTCTTACCGTTGCTAACTCTCTGCCTGTAAGTAGGAAAGGCTTGAAATGAAATTAGGAAATTCTCTGATCTATGACCCCGAAGAAAAGATCGTCTTTTTTTCGATTCCGCGCCTTGGAAATGAAAAGGGCTTTCATTAAACAGTCTCCTTGCTTTCTTACCTCTGATCTTATTGTAGGATAATCGGAGAGAGGAAAATCCTATCAATTCCTTTTGGAATAGGCTGACGCTCCTTAAAAGCCTTGAAACCTTTGAAAATAGACTTTGTTTTAAGGCGGGTTTTTCTTCTCCACCAACAACCAAGACGCATGTGAACAGCGCGTTGGTTTCCGCGCTTGATGCGGCAGAAAGACAGGACTGCATGAAATTGAGTACGTAACGCTGATTGTCGTCCACTCAAACGCTCAAAACAGACCATTTTACGTGTGAAATGACCGGGAATTGGTTTGGTTACTTAGGGAATAACAAGCAAAGCCATCTACTCCATTTACGGGTTCAGTCGTACTAGTAGCGAAAGAAAGGTACCTCTCACTCCATTCAATAACAGGTTCTAGGGCATCTTTTTCTCAATACATAATGTTCGCATTTTTTGACCAGGCTTTTTGGACGTTTCCATCGATTAAACCGACTAGCGGCACTTTAGAGAGCCACCGAAATGAAATATTTCAATTCATTGACTTCGGGGCGTCAGGGACCCTCACAGACCCTCGTCTTTTTGTCGTCGATAAGTTCTTCCCTAGTGCCACTACTATTCTACTAATACTGATTGTTGAGAGACTGATTTATGAAAGCCCGGTGAGGCCTCAACCGATAGCCTTGCTTCGTTCTGCGACGGTTTTCAAGCTAGGGCACCACCCGTTTCAATCCATTTCCATCACAGCATATCATCTCACTGCTCGATTCAAAAACAAAAAGATTCGTTTTGTGATTATCCAGTTCTATATCGAAACGAGCAGTTGATCCCACGAAAGCAACGCTGCTTTTTGCGGTTCACGGAATTGTAAGAAGTGAGTAAATTGCTGTCTTCTCCCTCTCCCCACCCCATATGCCTCCTCTGCTTTATTGGCCACTGGTGATGAATCACCTATGGCTAGTCAACGTCAAACTCAGAGTTTTTCTTACTACATACATAGCGGCGGCTAAACGAAGCCCCATTCTTTGTTTTTTGTCAAAACCCAACCCCCTTATTAGTAACCGAAGTAAAGGCCAAGCATTAGATCAAAGTCACTTGCCGCCGTCATCGCTCTCCCTGGTCAACAAAGGCCATCGTATTCCCTTATTCTCAAGTTTTTGAATTTTTATTAGCCCTTCGATTGTATCCCCTAATCAATTCTCTCTGATAAACATCTTGGCGTGATTCGAATTTCACATATTATTTAGATCTTTCGTGTGCGCTTTTCGCCTGGCTTCTTTCTTTGCGTAAAGAACCTAACTCATCCGGAAGTTCAGAAAATGAACCATTTAACCCTTTTTTTTTTTTTAACCATGTATAAGCTAAGTAGGGCAATACAATCTAACTTTTCCTGAAATGGAACGCAAACTTGAATAGACACAAGTGACACAAAACCCGCAAGGAAATCATCTCGAAACCACGATTGCGTAAACCCTCCCTTGTTTGACTCTTGCTTGCTTTCGGATAGAAAGACTAGTCACTTTAACCTACCTGTCCTCGCTTTGGGGAGATTAGTTGCCTTAAGGCCTGTCTTCTGTTCAGAACCTTGTTACTTTTAAGCTGTCTTTTCGCCTGAGACTTTCGACAAGACTAACTTACTCAGTAGGTTAGTAAGCTACCACTCTTCTGCTTTCAGGCAAGGGTATCTCTGAAGGAAGTTTAGCGGAAACCAGGCATAAGGAGCACAATCGCTATTGAGAGTTCCACGCTATTGGGGAACGTCAGATGGGGACATGCTCTATTTCCACTGATTCTATTTAGTACAGTATAGGAAGCCCTTGTTTGAGTAGAGTTCTAGATGCCTTCATTTCGGCAATAAGAAACTTTTCCAATAGATGTTTTCACTACTTAAGCGAGGTGCCTCTCCAAAATCGAGAAGATCTCGGCCTTGCTTAAACATTAATAGGTTCCAATGGACCGATTTCACTAGCAGAGCACTTTCTCCAATGTGCGCAAACAGAGATGCCACTTTCAAATGAGGGACAACCGGCCCTTGTGTTAAAGTAGCATCGAGTTTCGCTTGGAACCGACAAGTTTCGAGTTTCCAAATAAAATAAGTGGTCCCTTTCTTTTAGAGTCCGGTATTCATTAAGTTTGCCTAAATCTCTTCCACTTATCTGCTGCTTCTTAGCTGTCCTTCCTCGCTGCGTCTTCGTCTTTCAAGTTGGTGAACTACCTCTTCCTCCTCCTTTATAACAATCAGAAACTGGCGTATAAGCTGGGCAGCTAAGACATGAAGATCCCGGTTTCCGCCCGCATAAAAGTCATATTGTCAACTAGGGAAATTGGCACAACCAAGGCATCCAAACATTGATAAGAACGAATCAGCTTTCATTAGGATGATATTCCTTTCACATCCTAATGGCAAAGGCTTGCATTCCTGAAGTAACCGCATCTGGTCTATCCATGTCATAGTTGCTTGGAAGGAAGTCTCAGATGTCCTTCCGGGCATGTATGAAGATTTTTCTTTTCCTCTATCTATTGTCATACTTGGCTTCACATGACCGCCCAATCAAGTATATCCTCCCTCCCCCTCGCTCCACTTTGTTTCGCATCGTTTTCTCTTTTCCTTCTGCCTGCAAAAAAAGTTATGAGTGTTTTTGTGTGCGTTTAGCGAATCATCAAACCTGTGACTAGATTAAGATTTGGATTTCATGCAGCAGTTGGATGCCTGAGACACTTTTAGCCTTGCTGTGCTCTTGCTTCCGGGCTAACTGCTCCGGCTAAGGCTTCTTTCCCACCCCCCCTGCTTGACGGGCCTCCTTATCTTTTCATCGGACTTGCATTTGTTTCCATGACTGTTCCGAGTGAGGCGATTGCTGCTATCTTGCTTGCGTTATACAAGCAAGAGGATCTTATGCCCCGTGACCGCCTGTCTATCTAGTCTCTAGTAACTAAGGACTAGTATAGTAGAGGCAACACATCACGGCAGTGTGCTTCCTCGAATCACAGCTTCTCCTTACAACTGCCAGGAACGGAGCAATCAACTCCTTATATAGAATGCAGATCGACACATTCAATGGAAGCCGCCAGTAAACGGCAGACAAGCGACTTTCTTATTTGCTGGAGGGACTGGGGGGAAATGCCTCTAGGCTATTAGCATAAGGGGGTACCCGTCCGTCAATAGACTACACTCTCTCCCCAATCAATCGAGTAACTGGCTGTAAGAGAGCTACTATCCTACTATCTATGTCAGCGGGCTTGCAGGTGAATATTGAAGAGAGGCTGTAAGTGGGCATTCTCTCCCTCTCCATCTCTGGAAAGCACTCTTTGAGCAGGCTGACAGTGCTTGACCCTCACATCTCTCTCATTTCCAGTGATTTCGCTAACCATTTTACTAGCGCAGCCTAGACTAAGACTATACGTCATTGAAGAAGTCAAGCTCACTTCATTCCAGGAATCAGAGGAGGGCATTCTGTCCGGTTAATGAAGTTCGAGTTTCGCTTCCGGCTTGCTTTCTCCTTCTCTTGCATTGGCAGTCTCAGTCACCTTGTTCCGGGCCTTCGGTCTCTACATATTCTATCTGCTTATTGATATTGGTAGGTACATCTTTCTTCTAGCTTCTGATTGAACTTAAGGTAAGGGGAGGAGGCAATCGACGATAACTGGTTAAGTAAAGCATGGACTGGACTGGGTTCTACTCTAAGACAGTACCAGTAATTTGAATAAACGAAGACTCTAGCTTTCACTCGTTTTTCTTTCCTGATAGGCCAACGCAAAGAGAGGAAATGCACGGGGCGTTAGCGGTCTTTTTTGCCTCGCCTGCTAACTGGGAAGAGAGAGCCTGCTGTCATTTCTTCGCTTCGTTCGAGAATCAACTGCACATAATAGGCTCTTCCTTAGGCCTTCAAGGAGGAAGCAGCGGCTTTTTTCGCAAAATTCCAGGGAAAAATCACACTGAAATTCTTTCGTAAGCAGAAAGTCGCCTAAGGAAAAGTAGAAGTCTATGCACATACCTAATCTTTGGGGAAGATGGTGGTGAGAAATTGGCCTTTCCCTTCTCCTTTCTAAAGCAAAAAAGAAGTGTCATCATTCTGATCGTGAACTTGAAAAAATAATAAGAGAAGGAACTTGAGTTGGCGTGCCCACCATA